>JABWTJ010001223.1:0-101754 GCA_016801875.1 Solanum sitiens | reverse complement strand
TAAGATTAGCACCCAATAAGGAAGGCTGAATCGTGATAGTGGTATTGGTCATAAATATAAGGTATGTAAGGCTATTCGATTCTATATCCTTTTGGCATGAAATCTGCAACCTGCAATTAATATCAATGAAGTGATTCTCATAAGTTCTATTTCTAGAAAAGAAAGCATGGTGGCAGCGTACTATCTCCAAATAGCTAACAATATTTCTTCCCCATTTAAGTACATGGACCTACTTCATTATAGTTCACTACTCTCTACTGCGTGTAATTTCCCCTTGTTGTGTTATAGAAATGGTTATTTGCAAAAGAAAGTTGTGAATCCTTCTCCTAGCACTGAGTCAATTGTGCCATAAGTCTTAATGTAAGGTGTTGTGTTCATAGCTCCTTAGGTCATTGTTAGTGCCTCAAGTATGTTTCATGTATTCCACTATGTTCGTAATTTCATGTCTCAAGAATGATTATTTATGACCACCAAATCAATATCTCAACGTGTTTACGATTATCCCCCAAAAATAAACATCTCAAAAGAGTTATGAACTGTTAACAATAATCAAACGATAAAGAATCTAAGTGAAGTAAGAAATCTATTAATTAAGGGTGGCCGCTTAGGGCGAAAGCATAGCTGGCCCGATCCTATGGTATAGAAGGGTGGCAGCTCAGGGCGACAGCTAGCATGGGACGATTCCCACGTTGTGTTAATTATGAGGACCGCATCCCAGGGGTTTAATCCGCCTAGCATGGGTCATCCTCTTCTACCACTGATCAGCTGGTCACTTGTATCACATGCCCAACAAAGATTATAACATACAAAGAAGGTAAAGAAAAGAATCTAGCTTACTTGATTCTACAAGAGTAAGCAAAGGTGGTCTTCTCTCCTAATCTATGCACTCATATGTTGCTACTTGATTTCATTTGTGCCTTGTATTACATATACTTTTTGCCTTACATATTAAGTACATTTTTCGTTGATACTCCCGTATCTGTGCCGCTGCATTCATGCTGCATGACAAGTACTCAGCTATAGGACCTACCTTAGTGGCGCACTCGAAATTGACTACTTTTGGTGAGCTCCAAGTTGATTCGGAGCTTTATTAAGTCCTTGGTAAATTCGTTTGGTATTGTATCGTAGTTAAGGGTAAGGCGGGGTCTGTCCCGACCTACTCTAGTCTTCTATCTTTTAGAGGCTTTGTAGACGTATGTACATGGTTCAGTTGTGTCTTAAGGAGTTGTGGTCTAAACGGCCAAATTTTGTATATAACTTTTGGACCTACTTACGTTGGTTTATATCACTGCATTCAAAGTTAACTTGTCTCAATTGTTATAGTATATGCTCAGTAAGAATAGGTTGTAGGTTGGTTCTCTCGGGCCTTTAGGGCATCGGGTGCCTGTCCGTCTTAATGGGTTTTGAGGCGTGACAAAAGTGGTATCAGAGCAGGTCATCCTAGGGAGTCTACAAAGTCGTGTCTATGTAGAGTCTTGCTTATGGATGTGTTGTGCACCACATTTATAAACAGGAGGCTACGGGACATATAGGTATTGTGTCATTTCTTTCATTTCTTAGATCGTGCGATAGAACCTGTGTTGTAGGTGAATCATATCTAATTCCTCAATTGTTTTATTATAGGAAATATGCCGATTACGAGAAGGAGTAAAAGTACTGGTAAACGAGTAGATGTGGCTGCCCAAGAAGGGACCAGCCAACCACCACCAAGTCAAGCTGTTCAAAGCGGGGCTCAAGATGAGTCTCTATCGCAGACTTCCTCGACGACTCCATCTCCTGAAGAACTAAGGAGGGAAGATGAACCTCAGGAAACCGCTATTAATGCTACCGAGCAAGATTTGAGGAATGCAGTCCAATTATTGACTAGTATAGTTGATGGTCATGGCCAAAGGCAAGAAGGTCCAGTTGCAGGTACTAGTGGTGTAGTTAGATCAGCTGGAACACGGATACGTGATTTTCTTAACTCGGACCCTCCATCATTTACCGGGTCAGATCCTAATGAAGATCCCCAAGACTTTATAGATCAAATCCAACGCACTTTGGATATTATGCATGTAAGTGGTAAAGAAGCACTTGAGCTAGCTGCATACAGATTAAAGGGTGTGGCTACATTGTGGTATGAAGCTTGGAAGCAATCTAGGGGAATAAATGCACCTTCAGCTATGTGGAAAGAGTTTAAAAAGGCATTCCTTGATCATTATCTGCCATTGGAGATCCGAGAGGCCCGTGCGGATCAGTTCTTAAATCTCCACCAAGGAAATATGAGTGTGAGGGAGTATAGTCCCAAATTTAATTCCTTGGCCAGGTATGCTCCTAATGTAGTAGCTACTACGGAGGATAGAGTTCATCGTTTTGTGGACAGGTTAGATTCATATCTGGTTAGAGACTGTACAATTGCTTCATTAAATAAAGATATGGATATAGCAAGGATGCAGGTTTTTGCACAAAAATTGGAGGATCAAAGGCAAAGAAGAAGAACACAAGAGTTGGAAACAGGGCATTCTAAGAGGGCCAGATCAATGGGGCAGTTTACACCATCCCAAGGTGAGTTTAGGCCTCGGTTCTCTAACAGACCACCTAGGCCATCATCTTTCTACTCTACAGCTAGTGCTCCACCACGGTTCCAAGGGTTTAGAGGCAATCAGTTTGGGCAAAGAAGTGAAAGCCAAGGCAGTCATCAAGAGCAAGAAAGTATGAGCCAATCAAGGCCTCCACGACAGCTTTGTAAACAGTGTGGGAGGAATCATCTAGGTGCATGCAGGTTTGGGACAGATGTTTGTTTTTGGTGTGGCACACCAGGGCATATGATGAGAAACTGCCCTCATAGGGGAGTGGGTGGCGTTGTTCAACCAACTAGATCAGTTGTTGCGTCGACCTCATCAACCCCTTCTTTAGGTAGGGGACTACATATGCCTGCAGGTCGTGGTAGAGGAGCTAGGGGAGCAGCTAGTTCTAGTGGAGGTCAGAATCGCACATATGCACTAGGGGATCGACAAAATTTAGAAGCCTCGCCGGATTTGGTTACAGGTACATTGTCCATCTTTTTACATATTGTATATGCATTAATCGATCCGGGTTCTACACTATCATATGTTACACCATTGATTGCTGGAAAGTTCAAAAGAACACCAGAATTATTAGGGAAGCCATTTGAAGTGTCTACACCGATTGGTGAATCTATTATAGCTAGGAGAGTTTATCGTAATTGATGATCTGTTTGATCAATTACAAGGTGCTAGGTGTTTTTCAAAGATCGACCTGAGGTCAGGTTATCACCAAGTGAGGGTCAAGGACAAATATATACCCAAGACAGCTTTCCGAACACGGTATGGTCATTTTGAGTTCTTAGTCATGTCATTCGGGCTAACAAATGCACCAGCAGCTTTTATGGATTTGATGAATAGGGTGTTCAAACCATTCTTAGATGTGTTTGTGATAGTGTTCATAGATGACATTTTGGTGTATTCAAGATCGGAAGAGGATCATGCTAATCACTTGCGGCAGGTTTTACAAATTCTCCGTGATCGTAAATTGTATGCAAAGTTCTCTAAATGTGAGTTCTGGTTGAAATCTGTGGCATTCCTAGGTCATATCGTATCCGAGGAAGGAATAAGGGTTGATAACCAGAAAATAGAAGCCGTGAAAAGATGGCCAAGACCTACAATGCCTACGGAGATCCATAGTTTTCTTGGATTGGCAGGTTATTATAGAAGGTTTGTTGAAGGATTCTCTTCCATGGCTGCACCCTTAACAAAGCTAACACACAAAGGAACCAAGTTTTAGTGGAGCGATGAGTGTGAAAGAAGCTTCCAAGAGCTGAAGAGTAAATTAACTTCTACACCTGTGTTGGTACTTCCAGAAGGTACAGAAGGCTATGTAATGTACTGTGATGCTTCGGGAGTGGGATTAGGTTGTGTATAGATGCAGCATGGTAAAGTTATAGCTTATGGCTCAAGGCAGGTGCGGCCACATGAGAAAAATTATCCAACCCATGATCTAGAGCTAGCAGCAGTTGTGTTTGCTTTGAAGATATGGCGCCACTACTTGTATGGAGTTCATGTTGACATATACACTGATCACAAAAGCTTGCAATATATTTTTAAGCAAAAAGACTTAAATATGAGGCAGCGAAGGTGGCTGGAGCTATTAAAAGATTATACATTGACATCTTATATCATCCCGGTAAAGCTAATATAGTAGCTGATGCTTTCAGCCGTAAAATAATGGCAACCACTTATGGGAAGTCTATGGAAAGACAAGGAATGACTAAGGATCTTTCCCAACTAGCTAACTTGGGCGTTCGCCTTCTTGAATCTCAAGACGAAGGGGTAATTGTGCAAAATGCGGCAGAATCCTCGTTAATAGTGGAAGTGAAAGAGAAGCAGTACACTGATCCAATTCTTTTACAACTTAAAGAGAATGTACTACATGGTATGACAAAGGCGTTTGAGCTTAAGCGAGATGGAGTACTTCAATGTCAAAACTGATTCTGTGTACCTAATATAGATGAACTAAGAAAGAGGATCATGATGGAAGCACATAATTCAAGGTACTCTGTTCATTCGGGGTCAACTAAAATGTATCATGACTTGAAAGAAATGTATTGGTGGGGGAACATGAAGAAGAACATTGCAGAATTCGTGGCTCAGTGTCCAAACTGTCAACAGGTAAAAGTAGAACACCAAAAGCCCGAGGGTTACATGCAGCGTATAGACTTCCACTTTGGAAATGGGACCGATCAACATGGAGTTTGTACTGGTTGCCCGCTCCATTCCGGCAGTTTGACTCATATGGGAATAGTTGAGGGACTTCCAACAGAGCACACTTTCTTCCGGGAAGACACTTTCTAAGATGAAGAGAATGAAGAGTATGCCGGGGCTGTACATTAAAGAGTAGTTCGCTCCATTGGAGGTGCCAATCTCTATAATATCTGATAGAGGAGCTCAATTTACAGCAAATTTTTGGAAGTCATTTCAAACGAGTTTGGGAACACAAGTGAATTTAAGTACAGCCTTTCATCCTCAAACGGATGGTCAGGCAGAACGTACGATTCAGACACTTGAGGATATGCTGCGAGCTTGTATATTAGATTTCAAGGGTAGCTGGGATGATCACCTACCACTTATTGAATTTGCTTATAACAATAGCTATCATTCGAGCATTAAAATGGCCCCTTATGAAGCTTTATATGGTCGAAAGTGTAGATCACCAATTGGCTGGTTCGAAACGGGTGAAACTGGCTTATTTGGGCCAGATCTTGTTCATCAAGCTATGGAAAAAGTCAAAGTGATACAGCAGCGGCTAGAAACAGCTCAAAGTCGACATAAATCATATGCAGATATTAGAAGGAGAGGACTAGAATTTTCTATAGGGGATTGAGTGTTCTTGAAGGTGTCTCCGATGAAAGGGGTAATGAGGTTTGGTAAAAAGGGAAAGCTGAGTCCACGCTATATAGGGCCATATAAGATTATCCAAAAATTTGGCCAAGTAGCCTATGAGTTAGAGCTACCATAAGATCTTTCATCAGTTTATCCGGTGTTCCATGTCTCAATGCTAAGGAAATGCGTAGGTGATCCATTTCGTATTACTCCTACTGAAGACGTACAGGTTACAGGAGATCTCACTTATGAAGAAGTACCCATTGCTATTCTGGATCGACAAGTTAGGAAGTTAAGAAATAAAGAAGTAGCTTCTGTAAAAGTTCTATGGAGAAACCAACAAGTAGAAGAAGTTACATGGAAAGCAGAAGAAGCAATGAAATTGAAGTATCCTAACCTCTTTCACACTGGAGGGAATGATCAAAATGTTAGTGGAGGCATTGACAAGTAAGTATAAGTCTATATGTTCAATGTGATTAATAGTAGTACTAACTTAGGCTTGAACTTGATTAGGCCGGACAACCATGCTAACATTCGAGGACGAATGTTCCAATGGGGGAAGGATGTAACGGCCTGTATTTTTGTATGTGGTAGTTCTATTCATGTTATACTTGACATAGACTTATAGTGTAGGTGAGGGATCATGTTTCTTATGTGATTAGTTTTGGTTTAAACTAGCTTGGAAGGTGATGTAATGCCTTGCACGTTTTATCATATGTATTGCAAGTTAACTCCGATGGAAAGTATTTAAGTAATTATAGTAAGGTGGTAATTGAGCTAGCAGCTGCATCACCTACTTGATCTATATTATAGTTAAAGGGCCCAAGTTTGATTGACCAGATTTAGGCTTATATTTAGGGGCTCATTTGAAGCCCAAACCTATTAAAGAAAATGTGAATGAAAGAAGGCCCAACAGCCAAATCTGCCAATTGGCCATTATGGATAAAGCCCAAGTGAAACTAAGTAAGTACATGACCTCCTAAGATTTGTTTTATCATGTTATTGGGCCAAGTGTGTACCACCTACTTGCACTAATCTGTCCCAAGCTGATTAAAAGAACAAAGGAAAAATGGACAGCCAAGGTCCAATAATATTAAGTCCAAAAGGGCCCAAGTTAAAAGGACAAGCAAGTGGGGCACCTACTTGACATTATATGGCCCAAAATTGGTCAAGAGTGTTGGCCATAACACCTCATTTTTCAAAGGATAAGGATCAAGTCTTATTCTCCATTTTGAACTTGCAAAAATTTCAGATTTCCTAAGTTCTTTCTTGGTCTCTCTTGGCTTCAATTAGCAGCCCTAAAACACCTTAGAGTTCTTAAGTGCTGTCTAATTTTTCAAGTAAGAGTTTGAATTCTTGAAGTACAAGTTTAGAGGATAAATTTTCAGAATTAAGGTAAGACTTCAACCCATTTGTTTTCCTCTCTTTGATAATGTTTGGAGTGGAGAATTTTGTATATGCTTATCAAGAATTCATGGATTGTGATAAATCTTTGAGTCAATATTCTCCTATTATGCTGAAAGATTTGAGATTGTTAGTGGCTGCCTTATGAATATTGTTGTTGAGGGCTGTTTGGGTATCTCTGGAAATGATGTTTGAAGTTGTATTAATGTGTAGAGGAAGGGTGTGGTGGTTCACCATTTATGTAAGGGTTGTATGGGCCTGATTTCCATCAAATATTTTTAGCTACTATTTTGGAGGACCTTATTGTGATTAGCTTCTGATGTTAGCTTAATCATGACTTATGTTGTAGATTAGCACCCAATAAGGAAGGCTGAATCGTGATAGTGGTATTGGTCAGAAAAATAAGGTATGTAAGGCTATTCGATTCTATATCCTTTTGGCATGAAATCTGGCACCTGCAATTAATATCAATAAAGTGATTCTCATAAGTTCTATTTCTAGAAAAGGAAGCATGGTGGCAGCGTACTATCTCCAAATAGCTAACAATATTTCTTTCCCCATTCTAAGTACATGGAACTACTTCACTATATGTTCACTACTCTATACTTGTGTAATTTCCCCTTGTGCTATTATAGAAACGGTATTTGCAAAATAAAGTTTGATGAATCCTTCTCCTAAGCCAATTGAAGTCAATTGTGCCATTAAGGTAAGGTGTTGATGTTTCATAGCTCCTTATGTCATTGTTACTGCCTCAAAGTATTATTTTCATGTATTCCACTACTGTTTCGTAATTTCATGTCTCCAAGATGATTATGACCACCAAATCAACATCTCAAAGTGTTACGATTATCTAAAATAACATCTCAAAAGAGTTATGAACTAATTAACAATAATCTCAAAGATTAAAGAATCTAAGTGAAGAAATCTATTTAATTAAGGGTGGCAGCTTAGGGGCGAAAGCCTAGCATGGGCCAATCCCTATTGGTATAGAAGGGTGGCAGCTCAGGGGCGAAAGCCTAGCATGGGCCNACAGCAAATTTTTGGAAGTCATTTCAAAAGAGTTTGGGAACACAAGTGAATTTAAGTACAGCCTTTCATCCTCAAACGGATGGTCAGGCAGAACGTACGATTCAGACACTTGAGGATATGCTGCGAGCTTGTATATTAGATTTCAAGGGTAGCTGGGATGATCACCTACCACTTATTGAATTTGCTTATAACAATAGCTATCATTCGAGCATTAAAATGGCACCTTATGAAGCTTTATATGGTCGAAAGTGTAGATCACCAATTGGCTGGTTCGAAATGGGTGAAACTTCCTTATTTGGGCCAGATCTTGTTCATCAAGCTATGGAAAAAGTCAAAGTGATACAGCAGCGGCTAGAAACAGCTCAAAGTCGACATAAATCATATGCAGATATTAGAAGGAGAGGACTAGAATTTTCTATAGGGGATTGAGTGTTCTTGAAGGTGTCTCCGATGAAAGGGGTAATGAGGTTTGGTAAAAAGGGAAAGCTGAGTCCACGCTATATAGGGCCATATAAGATTATCCAAAAATTTGGCCAAGTAGCCTATGAGTTAGAGCTACCATAAGATCTTTCATCAGTTTATCCGGTGTTCCATGTCTCAATGCTAAGGAAATGCGTAGGTGATCCATTTCGTATTACTCCTACTGAAGACGTACAGGTTACAGGAGATCTCACTTATGAAGAAGTACCCATTGCTATTCTGGATCGACAAGTTAGGAAGTTAAGAAATAAAGAAGTAGCTTCTGTAAAAGTTCTATGGAGAAACCAACAAGTAGAAGAAGTTACATGGAAAGCAGAAGAAGCAATGAAATTGAAGTATCCTAACCTCTTTCACACTGGAGGGAATGATCAAAATGTTAGTGGAGGCATTGACAAGTAAGTATAAGTCTATATGTTCAATGTGATTAATAGTAGTACTAACTTAGGCTTGAACTTGATTAGGCCGGACAACCATGCTAACATTCGAGGACGAATGTTCCAATGGGGGAAGGATGTAACGGCCTGTATTTTTGTATGTGGTAGTTCTATTCATGTTATACTTGACATAGACTTATAGTGTAGGTGAGGGATCATGTTTCTTATGTGATTAGTTTTGGTTTAAACTAGCTTGGAAGGTGATGTAATGCCTTGCACGTTTTATCATATGTATTGCAAGTTAACTCCGATGGAAAGTATTTAAGTAATTATAGTAAGGTGGTAATTGAGCTAGCAGCTGCATCACCTACTTGATCTATATTATAGTTAAAGGGCCCAAGTTTGATTGACCAGATTTAGGCTTATATTTAGGGGCTCATTTGAAGCCCAAACCTATTAAAGAAAATGTGAATGAAAGAAGGCCCAACAGCCAAATCTGCCAATTGGCCATTATGGATAAAGCCCAAGTGAAACTAAGTAAGTACATGACCTCCTAAGATTTGTTTTATCATGTTATTGGGCCAAGTGTGTACCACCTACTTGCACTAATCTGTCCCAAGCTGATTAAAAGAACAAAGGAAAAATGGACAGCCAAGGTCCAATAATATTAAGTCCAAAAGGGCCCAAGTTAAAAGGACAAGCAAGTGGGGCACCTACTTGACATTATATGGCCCAAAATTGGTCAAGAGTGTTGGCCATAACACCTCATTTTTCAAAGGATAAGGATCAAGTCTTATTCTCCATTTTGAACTTGCAAAAATTTCAGATTTCCTAAGTTCTTTCTTGGTCTCTCTTGGCTTCAATTAGCAGCCCTAAAACACCTTAGAGTTCTTAAGTGCTGTCTAATTTTTCAAGTAAGAGTTTGAATTCTTGAAGTACAAGTTTAGAGGATAAATTTTCAGAATTAAGGTAAGACTTCAACCCATTTGTTTTCCTCTCTTTGATAATGTTTGGAGTGGAGAATTTTGTATATGCTTATCAAGAATTCATGGATTGTGATAAATCTTTGAGTCAATATTCTCCTATTATGCTGAAAGATTTGAGATTGTTAGTGGCTGCCTTATGAATATTGTTGTTGAGGGCTGTTTGGGTATCTCTGGAAATGATGTTTGAAGTTGTATTAATGTGTAGAGGAAGGGTGTGGTGGTTCACCATTTATGTAAGGGTTGTATGGGCCTGATTTCCATCAAATATTTTTAGCTACTATTTTGGAGGACCTTATTGTGATTAGCTTCTGATGTTAGCTTAATCATGACTTATGTTGTAGATTAGCACCCAATAAGGAAGGCTGAATCGTGATAGTGGTATTGGTCAGAAAAATAAGGTATGTAAGGCTATTCGATTCTATATCCTTTTGGCATGAAATCTGGCACCTGCAATTAATATCAATAAAGTGATTCTCATAAGTTCTATTTCTAGAAAAGGAAGCATGGTGGCAGCGTACTATCTCCAAATAGCTAACAATATTTCTTTCCCCATTCTAAGTACATGGAACTACTTCACTATATGTTCACTACTCTATACTTGTGTAATTTCCCCTTGTGCTATTATAGAAACGGTATTTGCAAAATAAAGTTTGATGAATCCTTCTCCTAAGCCAATTGAAGTCAATTGTGCCATTAAGGTAAGGTGTTGATGTTTCATAGCTCCTTATGTCATTGTTACTGCCTCAAAGTATTATTTTCATGTATTCCACTACTGTTTCGTAATTTCATGTCTCCAAGATGATTATGACCACCAAATCAACATCTCAAAGTGTTACGATTATCTAAAATAACATCTCAAAAGAGTTATGAACTAATTAACAATAATCTCAAAGATTAAAGAATCTAAGTGAAGAAATCTATTTAATTAAGGGTGGCAGCTTAGGGGCGAAAGCCTAGCATGGGCCAATCCCTATTGGTATAGAAGGGTGGCAGCTCAGGGGCGAAAGCCTAGCATGGGCCGATCCCAAGTTGTGTAATTATGAGGACCGCATCCCAGGGGTTAATACGCCTAGCATGGGTCATTCTCTTCTACCACTGATCAGCTGGTCACTTGTATCACATGCCCAACAAAGATTATAACATACAAAGAAGGTAAAGAAAAGAATGTAGCTTACTTGATTCCACAAGAGTAAGCAAAGGTGGTCTTCTCTCCTAATCTATGCACTCATATGTTGCTACTTGATTTCATTTGTGCCTTGTATTACATATACTTTTTGCCTTACATATTCAGTACATTTTTCGTACTGACGTCCCGTATTGGGGACGCTGCATTTCATGCAGCAGGCTCAGGTACTCCAGCTAGTAGACCTCCTCAGTAGGAGCACTCGAAATTCTGCTACTTTTGGTGAGCTCCAAGTTGATTCGGAGCTTTATTAAGTCCTTGGTAAATTCGTTTGGTATTGTATCGTAGTTAAGGGTAAGGCGGGGTCTGTCCCGACCTAATCTAGTCTTCTATCTTTTAGAGGCTTTGTAGACGTATGTACATGGTTCAGTTGTGTCTTAAGGAGTTGTGGTCTAAACGTCCAAGTCTTGTATATAACTTTTGGACCTACTTACGTTGGTTTATATCGCTGCATCCAAAGTTAACTTGTCTCAATTGTCATAGTATATGCTCAGTAAGAATAGGTTGCAGGTTGGTCCTCTCGGGCCTTAAGGGCATCGGGTGCCTTTCCGTCTTAATGGGTTTTGAGGCGTGACAATAACCTGCTGATCTAGCCCTCTTATGCTGGCCTCTATTATAATCTCTATCTGGCTGACGTCCCCGGTGCCGATCCTCTACCCCCTGTGCATATGCCTGCACCCGAGCAATGTCCATACCTGGATGAAGAGTCACTGCCATACAACCGTCAATCAGATAACGATCCAATCCCATCACATAACGATGTACCCTGTCTGCCATATCAGCCACAATAGTAGGCGCATGCCTAGCCAATGAATCAAACTTGAGGCTATACTCTCGAACGCTCCTGCCATTCTGCCTCAAACGCAAGAATCTATCGACTCTAGCTCACTTCATCTCTGGAGGCAGGAAGTGGCCCTGGAAAGCCTCCACAAATTCATCCCATACCGCTGGAGGAGCACCCTCACCCCTAGATAACTCCCAAGACTCATACCAATTAATAGCTACATCCCACAAACGATACGTAGCCAACTCAACAGACTCGGTCTCCGAAGCCTTGATTATCCTCAATGTACGCTGCATCTGACGAATAAACTCTTACGGATCATCCTGGGGCCTTGACCCAAAGAACTCTGGAGGATTACAACTTAAGAAGTCACGAGCCCTTAAGCTATCAGATCTGTCCGCATGATCAACTCCTAGTCCATGCCTGTGAGCCTGACCTGCCACTAATCTAGTCAGCAACTGAACCGCATCTCTCATGGCCCTATCCTCCGCCCCTGGCTGAGGAGCTGGAGGTTCAGGTGCTGGGGCCTCGGCGGCTGGTGGTGGTGTCCCCCGAACTGGAGCTGCTGCTGCTCTAAGCTCCTCTGGCGGTGGCAGTGTAGCAGAGCTCTCCGACTGGAGCACAATACCAGGCATAGACTGGGCACGGGCCCTAGTAACTCTCCGGGTCTGACTAGTACCTTCTGCTACCAATTTGCCCTTTTGGGCAGCTGTCGCTTTCTTTGGAGGCATAGCTGAAAACACAGGGATTCGTTAGAGAGGGATTATCCTGTTAATATAGCTCTATCGCACGATCTACAATAAGAACAAAGGATGACATCCTAAATGTCCAGTAGCTTCCTGTTTATAGATATGGTGCACAACACACCGATAAACAAGACTCTACTAGACACGGTCTGTAGACACTTTCGAGGAAGAACCGCTCTGATACCACTTTTGTCACGACCCAACCCGATGGGCCGTGACTAGTGCCCATTTTGGACACTCACATACAAACCTGTTAAGTATAACCAACTGAAACTAAGACAATATGGAATTTAATCAAATCAAGCCAACCCAACGCCATATATATATAAAGTGGATCTGTCTCATAAGGAGTCATAACCATTCAACCGTAACAACATACGCGAGCCGACAAGGCCGCCACTATCCAAAGCATAATAGCATACGCAATCCGACAAGGCTGCCACTACATAATACACAATGATGTACGCAGCCGACAAGGCTGCCCCTGTACAAGCGGACATCCCAAACAAATCTTGTCCAGACCATTATCCAAAACATATATATGCAACCCACATAATGTCTACAGACCTCTAAGAGTATAGTAGTGAAACTCGATGGGACAGGGCCCCGCCGTACCCATAGATAAGCAAAAGACTAGATAGAAAGTTATGTACCAAAATGACTGGGCTCCGGAACAGTGGAGCTCTCCCAATCAGCAGAGTAGATATCCTAGGCGGGAGGATCACCGAACTGTGCGTCTACACCTGCGGGCATGAAACGCAGCCCCCCGAGGAAAGGGGGTCAGTACGGACAATGTACTGAGTATGTAAAGCATAAGGTAAAGATGACAGGATACCAACATGATAAGTCAAAACAAGATATCGCTACACATGTACCTTATAAGTGAAAATCATGCATATCTTTAACATATAAGGTGCCCAGCTTCCCTAGTAAGGGACTCGGCAAAATAATCATCATATATATACATCATACGTACCCGACCCTCTAGTGAGAGACTCGGTGAAATAGTCATCACATCATCTCCGTCATCATCATCATCATAACCATCCTCATCACCAATCATATATATAATATACATACCCAGCCCTCTAGTGAGGGACTCGATGACATATGCAAGAAACTCCACACGAACATTACCCGTCCCGGGACTCAGTGAAATGATAAATGACTCTATGCACAAGAAGAACATTATGAGCAACCATATGCAATTAAAATCATTTCTTATAACTCAATAGAACAATCAACATGAACCAGCAAGGAGTATTACCAAAGATTAACGTTTTATCAAGATTATGAACCTTTAATACGATATGAAAACGTAAAATCTCAATGACTCTAAGAAGCACTACCATAGATATGAGAAATCACCATAGCCTTAGACATAGCCGATATATAGAGGAATAGTTTGTGGAAGCCAGAATATACGTCACCTAGACGCTCTAGAAGTAAGTATCAAACCTGTCCGTCATTCGCTCATTTTTAAAAGTCATGCCAAACAAAGAAAGAAAGGATAGCGTTACATACCGCATAGTCAAGCCGCACGTCCAATATTTACTGCCCAAGCTATTAATCTATAAGAAGCAACAATCGTGCCGCAATGAGATAGACGTCGCGCTTTACTACTTATTGTAAGCTAGCTAATAATCTAACGAAAATCCGGCAGCACTTCCCCTATTTTCCTTACTTCGTCCCAATCCGACAACAACCCAAATTATCCACAGCAATACCAATAACACATATAACCCAACGAATCATATTAAACAGCCCCCCCAAAACAATTCCGTCTCGGCAACCATAGTAATGAAACAATGACACATCGAGCGATAACCCATTTTATAATTCGTAACACATCTACCTTATCGTATTCATCCCTTGGAGTATATACCCATAATCACATTAACATATACATAACGCCAAAATAGAATTTCTTGCATTTTGCTTTAATCAAAACAGCCCAAACACTAACACGACACCACTAATAATCCGATTATGGTTTCCGTTCATACTTAGCACATTCAATAACTAAAACAAATTTCCTAAGCTACTGGTCACACCCCCTTCTTAACATTAATGGCTAATTAACAATGGCATTCTAAGGAATTAACACACCAAGCAAAGAGATTACTAACCAAATTCTTTTGTAGCTGCTGGCCGAGAGTTGCATGGTTAGTTTTCTCCATTTCCATGGCTGCCTAAGCTAAGTTGTGAAGAAGATGATATGTTTGCAATGCATTTCACCACCTCATTCATTATATGAAGTGGAGGCAGCCCCCCTCTACACGTGCCCCACTAAGGGCCAGGTCCCAATCTGATTTCTTTTAATTTGACTTGAGTGGTGGGGCCCACTTGATTAATTTAATCCTAATCAGCCACTAATTAATCCCTCACTTAATGTTAATGACACTTACATTAGCCAAATCATACTTAATATCACATTTGGAATTAACATCCTTGCCTAATATTTCTTTAATCACTTGGAACTTAAAATAAAATCTCATTCCCCGGACTTACATCGACTAGATCATGACGCGCACTACGTATAAAAATACGAGGCGTAACACTAAGAGGGACAGATCCATGGTGCAGTTTGCACCATCCCAAGGTGAGTTTAGGCCTCGGTTCTCTAACAGAACACCTAGGCCATCATCTTTCTACTCTACAACTAGTGCTCCACCACAGTTTCAAGGGTTTAGGGGCAATCAGTTTGGGCAAAGAAGTGAAAGAAAAGAATCACAAATAGTGGGTCATCAAGAACAAGGAAGTACGAGCCAATTAAGGCCTCCTCGACAGCCTTGTAAACAGTGTGGGAGGAATCATCTAGGTGCATGCAGGTTTGGGACAGATGTTTGTTTTTGGTGTGGCACACCAGGGCATATGATGAGAAGTTCCCTCATAGGGGCGTGGGTGGCATTGCACAACCAACTAGATCAGTTGTTGCATCAAACTCATCAACACCTTCTTTCGGTAGGGGGATACAGATGCCTACAGGTCGTGGTAGAGGAGCTAGGGGAGTTACTAGTTCTAGTGGAGGTCAAAATTGCACATATGCACTAGGGGATCGACAAAATTTAGAAGCCTCGCCGAATGTGGTTACAGGTACATTGTCCATCTTTTCACATACTGTATATGCATGAATTGATCCGGGGTCTAAACTATCATAAGTTACACCATTGATTGCTGGAAAGTTCAAAAGAATACCAGAATTATTAGTGAAGCCATTTGAAGTGTCTACACCGATTGGTGAGTCTATTATAGCTAGAAGAGTTTATCGTAATTGCATTGTAACTGTTTGTGATCGCGATACATTGGCTGACCTTGTTGAGCTAGATATGGTAGATTTTGATGTTATAATGGGTATGGATTGGTTAGCTTCTTGTTATGCCATGGTAGATTGCCGAACTAAGATAGTGCATTTCCAGTTTCCAAAAGAGGTAGTCCTCGAATGGAAAGGTAATATTGGAGCGCCATAAGGTAAATTTATTTCTTATCTTAAGGCAAAGAAGATGATTTCCAAATGATACATATGCCATCTGGTTAGAGTGAAAAATGTAGATGCAGAGCCACAAACCCCTCAATCCATTCCGGTGGTAAATGAATTTCCTGATGTGTTTCCTGAAGATCTTCCACGTTTGCCTCCAGAACGAGAAGTAGATTTTGGTATTGATGTGCTTTCAGATACTCAACCTATCTCAATTCCTCCGTATAGAATGGCTCCGGCAGAATTATGGGAGTTGAAGAAGCAATTACAAGACTTATTAGAAAAAGGATTCATAAGGCCTAGTGTGTCCCCATGGGGAGCACCAGTTTTATTTGTGCGCAAAAAGGATGGGTCATTAAGAATGTGTATCGACTACCAGCAGTTGAATAAGGTAACGATTAAGAACAAATATACCCTCCCTAGAATTGATGATTTGTTTGATCAGTTACAAGGTGCTAGGCATTTTTCAAAGATCGACCTAAGGTCAGGTTATCACCAAGTGAGGGTCAAGGACAAAGATATACGCAAGACAGCTTTTCGAACATGGTATGGTCATTTTGAGTTCTTAGTCATGTCATTCGGGCTAACAAATGCTCCAGCAGCTTTTATGGATTTGATGAATAGAGTGTTCATGCCATTTTTAGATGTGTTCGTGTGATCGTAAATTGTATGCAAAGTTCTCTAAATGTGAGTTCTGGTTGAAATCTATGGCATTCCTAGGTCATATTGTATCCGATAAAGGAATAAGGGTTGATAACCAGAAGATAGAAGCCGTGAAAAACTGGCCAAGACCTACAACGCCTACGGAGATCCGTAGTTTTATTGGATTGGCAGGTTATTACAGAAGGTTCGTTGAAGGATTCTCTTCCATTGCTGCACCCTTAACAAAGATAACACACAAAGAAACCAAGTTTCAGTGGATTGATGAGTGTGAAAGAAGCTTTCAAGAGCTGAAGAGTAAATTAACTTCTACACCTGTATTGGTACTTCTAGAAGGCACGGATGGCTATGCAGTGTATTGTGATGCTTCAGGAGTGGGCTTAGGTTGTGTATTGATGCAGCAAGGTAAAGTTGTAGCTTATGGCTCAAGGCAGCTGTGGCCACATGAGAAAAATTATACAACCCATGATCTAGAGCTAGCAGCAGTTGTGTTTGCTTTGAAGATATGGCGCCACTACTTGTATGGAGTTCATGGTCACATATACATTGATCACAAAAGCTTGCAATATATCTTTAAGCAAAAGGACTTAAATCTGAGACAGCGAAGGTGGCTGGAGATATTAAAAGATCATATTGACATCTTATATCATCCCGGTAAAGCTAATGTAGTAGCTGATGCTTTAAGCGGTAAAATAATGGCAAGCACTTATGGGAAGTCTATGGAAAGACAAGGAATGACTAAAGATCTGTCCCAATTAGCAAACTTGGGTGTTCGCCTTCTTGAATCTCAAGACGAAGGGGTTATTGTGCATAATGCGGCAGAACCTCATTAGTAGTGAAAGTGAAAGAGAACCAGTACACTGATCCAATTCTTTACAACTTAAAGAGAATGTAATACATGGTATGACAAAGACATTTGAGCTTAAGCAAGACAGAGTACTTCGATGTCAAAAGAGATTGTGTGTACCTAATATAGATGAACTTAGAAAGAGGATCATGATGGAAGCACATAATTCAAGATACTCTGTTCATCCGGGGTCAACTAAAATGTATCATGACTTGAAAGAAATGTATTGGTGGGGGTACATGAATAAGAACATTGCAGAATTCATGGCTCAGTGTCCAAATTGTCAACAAGTAAAAGTAGAACACCAAAATCCCGGAGGTTACATGCAGCGTATAGAACTTCCAATTTGGAAATGGGACATGATCAACATGGATTTTGTCACTGGTTTGCCTCGCTCATTCTGGAAGTTTGACTCCATATGGGTAATAGTTGACAGACTTACCAAAGGAGCACACTTCTTGTCGGTGAAGACTACTTATACAGCAGAAGAGTATGCGAGGTTGTACATTAAAGAGATAGTTTGACTGCATAGAGTGCCAATCTCTATAATATCTGATAGAGGATCTCAATTCACTGCAAATTTTTGGAAGTCATTTCAAAAGTTTTTTGGGAACACAAGTGAATTTAAGTACATCCTTTCACCCTCAAACAGATGGCCAGGCAGAACGTACAATTCAGACACTTGAGGATATGCTGCGAGCTTGTATATTAGATTTCAAGGGTAGCTGGGATGATCACCTACCACTTATTGAATTTGCTTATAACAATAGCTACCATTCAATCATTAAAATGGCACCTTATGAAGCTTTATTGGTCGAAAGTGTAGATCACCAATTGTCTGGTTCGAAACAGGTGAAACTCCCTTATTTGGGCCAGATCTTGTTCATCAAGCTGTGGAGAAAGTCAAAGTGATACAGCAGCGGCTAGAAATAGCTCAAAGTCGACATAAATCATACGCGGATATTAGAAAGAGAGGACTAAAATTTTCTATAGGGGATTGGGTGTTCTTGAAGGTGTCTCCAATGAAAGGGGTAATGAGGTTTGGTAAAAAGGGAAAGCTGAGTCCACGCTATATAGGGTCATATAAGATTATTCGAAAAGTAGGCCAAGTAGCATATGAGTTGGAGCTACCACGAGAATTTTCATCAGGTCATCCGGTGTTTCATGTCTCAATGCTTCGAAAATGCATGGTGACCCATCTCGTATTACTCTTACTGAAGATGTACAAGTTGCAGGAGATCTCACTTATGAAGAAGTACCCATTGCTATTCTGGATCGACAAGTTAGAAAGTTAAGAAATAAAAAAGTAGCTTCTGTAAAAGTACTATGGAGAAACCAACGTAGAAGAAGGTACATGGGAGGCAGAAGAAGCAATGAAATTGAAGTATCCTCACCTCTTCCACACTGGTGGGAACGATCAAAATCTTAGTGGAGGCGTTGACAAGTAAGTATAAGTCTATATGTTCAATGTGATTAATAGTAGTACTAACTTAGTCTTGAACTTGTTTAGGCTGGACAAACTTGTTAACATTCGAGGATGAATGTTTCAAGGGGGGAAGGATGTAACGGCCTGTATTATGTATATGCTAGTTCTATTCATGTTATACTTGACATAGACTTATACTGTAGGTGAGGGATCATGTTTCTTATATGATTAGTGTTGGTTTAAACTAGCTCGGAATGTGATATAATGCCTTGCACGTTTCAGCATATGTATTGCAAGTTAACTCCGACGGAAAGTATTTAAGTAAATATAGTAAGGTGGTAATTGAGCTTAAAGTTGAAAATTAAGTGCTAAGTTGAAGAAAAGTGATTAACATTCAGAAATTGAAATAAAATAATTGAGCTGCTTGCTTGGCTTAATTGAGCTAGCAGCTGCATCACCTACTTGAGCTATAATATAGTTAAAGGGCCCAAGTTTGATGGACCATATTTAGGCTTATATTAATGGGCTCACTTGAAGCCCAAACCTATTAAATGAAAAAAATGTGAATGAAAGAAAGCCCAACAGCCAAAATCTGTCAATTGACCCATTATGGATAAAGCCCAAGTGAAACTAAGTAGGTGCATCACCTACTAAGACTTTTTTTTACCATGTGATTGGCCCAAGTGTTTACCACCTACTTGCATTAATCTGGCCCAGGTTGAATAAAAGACCAAAGGGAAAATGGACAGCCAAGGCCCAATAATCTTAAGTCCAAAAAGGCCCAAGTTAAAAGGCCAAGTAGGTGGGTCACCTACTTGACAATATATGGCCCAAAATTGCACCTCCCTTTTAAAAGGATATTAGATCAAGTCTTTTTCTCCTTTTAAACCTGCAAAATTTTCAGATTCCTCAAGCTTCTTTCTTGGTCTCTCTTGGCTTCAATAAGCAGCCCTAAAACACCTTAGGGTTCTTGAGTATTGTCTCATTTTCACGTAAAAGTTTGAAGGAGAGTTTGAATTCTTGAAGTACAAGTTTAGAGGATAAATTTCCAGAATTAAGGTAAGACTACAACCCATTTGTTTTCCTCTCTTTGAATACATATTTGGAGTGGAGAATTTTGTATATATTTATCAAGAATTCATGGATTGTGATAAATCCTTGAGTCAATATTCTCCTATTATGCTGAAAGATTTGAGATTGATAGTGACTGCTTATGAATATTGTTGTTGAGGGTAGCTTGGGTATCTTGGGAGGGGATGTATGAAGTTGTATTAATGTGTAGAGGAAGGGTGTGATGGTTCACCGTTTGTGTAAGGGTTGTATGAGCCTGCTTTCTGTCAAATATTTTAGTTACTGTTTTTGAGGGCCTTAATGTGATTAGCTGCTGACGTTAGCTTAATCATGACTTATGTTGTAGATTAGCACCCAAAAAGAAAGGCTGAATCGTGATGTGGTATTGGTCAGAAAATAAGGTATGTAAGGCTATTCGATTCCCATATTTCTTGGCATGAAATCTAACCCCTGTGATTAATATCAATGAAGTGAATCTCTTAAGTTCTATTCCTAGTAAAAGAAATAATAGAAGTGTATTGACTCCAAATAGCTAATTATATCCCTCCCCCCATCTTAAGTACATTGAACTACTTCATTATATGTTTACTACTCTACACTTGTGTAACTATCCCCCTTGTGCTGTTATAGAAATGGTATTTGCAAAAGAAAGTTTGGTGAATCCCTCTCCTAGTCAATTGAAGTCAATTGTGCCATTAAGCTCTCAAAGTAATGTGTTGATGTTACATAGCTCCTTACGTCATTGTTACTGCCTCAAAGTATTATTTTTCATGTCTTCTACTACTGGTCCGTATTTCCATATGTCCAAGATGATTATGACCACAAAAACATCTCAAAAGTGTTATGATTATCCAAAGAACAATCCCAAAAGAGTTCTGAACTAATAAACAACAATCTCAAAGATTAAAGAATCTAAGTGAAGAAATTTGTATAATTGCGGGTGGCAGCCCAGGGGCGAGAGCCTAGCATGGGTCGATCTCTATCGGTATAGAAGGGTGGCAGCTCAGGGGCGAAAGCCTAGCATGGACCGATCCCAAATTGTGTAATTATGAGGACCGCATCCCAGGGGTTAATATTCCCTACAAAGATTGTAACGTACAGAAAAGTAAAGGAAAGAACGTAACTTACATGATCTCACAAGAGTAAATAAAGGTGGCCTACTTGATTTCATTTGAGCTCTCATATTACATATGCTATTGCCTTACATATTCAGTACATTTTTCGTACTGACGTCCCTTATTGGGGACGCTGCATTTCATGCTACAGGCACAGGTACTCCAGCTAGTAGACCTCCTCAGTAGGAGCACACGACAATCTGCTACTTTTGGTGAGCTCCAAGTTGATTCAGAGCTTTATTGAGTCCTTAGTAAATTTATTTTGGTATTGTATCGTAGTTAAGGGTAAGGAGGGGTCTGTCCCGACCTACTCTAGTCTTCTATCTTTTAGAGGCTTTGTAGACGTATGTACATGGTTCAGTTGTGGCTTAAGGAGTTGTGGCCTTAACGGCCAAGTCTTGTATATAACTTTTGGATCTACTTATGTTGGTTGCATCACTGCGTCCTAGGTGAACTTGTCACAATTGTTATATAGTTATATTCATAGTAAGAACAAGTTACAGGTTGGTTCTCTCGAGCCCTTAGGGCATCGAGTGCCTGTCCGTCTTAATGGGTTTTGAGGCATGACAAAGTGGTATAAGAGCAGGTCATCCTTGGGAGTCTACAAATCCGTGTCTTGTAGAATCTTGCTTATGTATGTGTCGTGCACCACATCCATAAACAGGAGGCTACGGGACATGTAAGAGTTGTCTCATTTCTTTCATTTCGTAGATCGTGCGATAGAACCAATGTTGTAGGTGAATCATATCTAATTTCTAAATTGTTTTATTATAGCAAAGATGCCGGTTATGAGAAGGAGTAAAAGTACTGGTAAGCGACTAGATGTGGCTGCTCAAGACGGGACCAGCCAATCACCACCAAGTCAAGCTGTTCAAAGTGGGGCTCAAGATGAGTCTCTATCGCAGACTTCCCCGACGCCTCCATCTCCTGAAGAACTAAGGAGGGAAGATGAACCTCAGGAATCCCCTAATAATGCTACCGAGCAAGATTTGAGGAATGCAGTCCAATTATTGACTCGTATAGTTGCTGGTCATGGACAAAGACAAGAAGGTCCAGTTGCAGGTACTAGTGGTGTAGTAGATCAGCTGGAACACGGATACGTGATTTTATTAACTTGGACCCTCCATCATTCACCGGGTCAGATCCTAATGAAGATCCGCAAGACTTTATAGATCAGATCAAATGAACTTTGGATATTATGCATGTAAGTGGTAAAGAAGCACTTGAGCTAGCAGCATATAGACTAAAGGGTGTGGCTATATTGTGGTATGAGGCTTGGAAGCAATTTAGGGGAACGGATGCACCTTCAGCTACGTGGAAAGAGATCAAAAGGGCATTCCTTGACCGTTATATTCCATTGGATATCCTAGAGGCCCGTGCGGATCAGTTCTTAAATTTCCACCAAGGAAGTATGAGCGTGAGAGAGTACAGTCTTAAATTCAATTCCTTGGTCAGATATGCTCCTAATATAGTAGCTACCATGGAGGATAGAGTTCATCGATATGTGGATACATTAGACTCATATTTAGTTAGAGACTGTACCATTGCTTTATTGAATAAAGATATGGATATAGCAAGGATGCAGGCCTTTGCGCAAAAGTTGGAGGATCAAAGGCAAAGAAGAAGGACACAAGAGTCGGAAACAGGGCATTCTAAGAGGGCCAGATCCATGGGGCAGTTTGCACCATCCCAAGGTGAGTTTAGGCCTCGGTTCTGTAACAGACCACCTAGGCCATCATCTTTCTACTCTACAACTAGTGCTCCACCACAGTTTCAAGGGTTTAGGGGCAATCAGTTTGGGCAAAGAAGTGAAAGACAAGAATCACAAATAGTGGGTCATCAAGAACAAGGAAGTACGAGCCAATCAAGGCCTATTCGACAGCCTTGTAAACAGTGTGGGAGGAATCATCTAGGTGCATGCAGGTTTGGGACAGATGTTTGTTTTTGGTGTGGCACACCAGGGCATATGATGAGAAGTTCCCTCATAGGGGCGTGGGTGGCATTGCACAACCAACTAGATCAGTTATTGCATCAAACTCATCAACACCTTCTTTCGGTAGGGAGATACAGATGCCTAGAGGTCGTGGTAGAGGAGCTAGGGGAGCTGCTAGTTCTAGTGTAGGTCAGAATCGCACATATACACTAGGGGATCGACAAAATTTAGAAGCCTCGCCGAATGTGGTTACAGGTACATTGTCCATCTTTTCACATATTGTATATGCATGAATTGATCCGGGGTCTACACTATCATATGTTACACCATTGATTGCTGGAAAGTTCAAAAGAAAACCAGAATTATTAGTGAAGCCATTTGAAGTGTCTACACCGATTGGTGAGTCTATTATAGCTAGAAGAGTTTATCGTAATTGCATTGTAACTGTTTGTGATCGCGATACATTGGCTGACCTTGTTGAGCTAGATATGGTAGATTTTGATGTTATAATGGGTATGGATTGGTTAGCTTCTTGTTATGCCACGGTAGATTGCCGAACTAAGATAGTACATTTCCAGTTTCCAAAAGAGGTAGTCCTCGAATGGAAAGGTAATATTGGGGCGCCATAAGGTAAATTTATTTCTTATCTTAAGGCAAAGAAGTTGATTTCCAAATGATACATATGCCATCTGGTTAGAGTGAAAAATGTAGATGCGGAGCCACAAACCCCTCAATCCATTCCGGTGGTAAATGAATTTCCTGATGTGTTTCCTGAAGATCTTCAATGTTTGCCTCCAGAACGAGAAGTAGAGTTTGGTATTGATGTGCTTCCAGATACTCAACCTATCTCAATTTCTCCGTACAGAATGGCTCCGGCAGAATTACAGGAGTTGAAGGAGCAATTACAAGACTTATTAGAAAAAGGATTCATAAGGCCTAGTGTGTCCCCATGAGGAGCACCAATTTTATTTGTGCGCAAAAAGGATGGCTCGTTAAGAATGTGTATCGACTACCGGCAGTTGAATAAGGTAACGATTAAGAACAAATATCCCCTCCCTAGAATTGATGATTTGTTTGATCAACTTCTGCAATTAATAACTCTTTGGAGACTATTAAATTGTTGATTGCTGCTGACATTAACAGGAATAAAGTTCAGCCTTATGGTCTTCCCTAGAAAGTGTTCTCCAATTTGCAGATGGATCTATTAACCTTAAGTTTTTAAGATCCAACTCTTTCAGCCAAGCGTCTTCAAGTAGAAGAATGTCTATGGCTAGACCTTCTAGTTCAAAAACCCGGGAGGGAGAAGATGACTTGTATGAAACCACTGAGGTTTCAGAACAGGGTAAATTTCTTTGTTGTTCTGGGCTGTTAGAAATCATGTGATTGTTTAATAATAAGATAATTTAGACTTTGTTATTATCTTGTTTGTGTTCTAATTAACTTCGTTCTATATATTCTCTGAGTTTATAGTATTGTTATTATCTTAATTATAATCTAGTTAACTTCGATTAATCAAGTTATGGGCCAAGGTTTCCTTATTATCATGTTGAGGTTTTGTCTCTGCATAAGTCTGAGTGTGCTGAATAATCTCCGGCTTAAGGACTTGATAAGCCTGAAACTAGATCACTGTAAGTCTAGTAAGACCTAGGGGGGCAGGCGGCCGATCTTTTGGTGTTCCGTCCTACAATATGACTTGCCAAAGACTTGTAATATCCAACATGCGTGATATAAGTTGAGTAACTTCCAAGGCCAATTTAATTGATTAAATCATTGTTTTCTATATTATTATCTTGATAATCTTTACTATAATTACTCTAGAATTATTTAGATCATTGTTAATCTTTTCATAATCTTGATAATAAATTTTTTTTAAAGTTATCTTAATTGTTTGATAATCCTTGAAGTTCTTTCATGCCTAAAGACAACTTTTAGTTATTCTTCATGAATAATAATATTGTTAACTCTGTTAATATTTCAGTTTCTAAACAAGATAATCGTTTACAAAATTGGTCTATCCCTAAAGAACATTTTAATAAGATTTACCAAATAGGTAATTTTAAATTATTCAGAAATTATAATATTAAAACTTGTGAATCAACTTCTGCAATTAATAACTCTTTGGAGACTATTAAATTGTTGATTGCTGCTGACATTAACAGGTATAAGAAAGAATTTAAATTCCTTCATATTGGTCTTGTGCAAGTAGCTGTTAAACCTCTTTTTCGTAAAGGTTTAAATATCCCTATTTGTTTACTTCTTAGAGATGGTAGACTTTTCAATTTTGATGATTCGCTGCTAGGAATCTTAGAAAGTAATCTAGCTCATAGGCCAGTTTACTTTAATAGTTATCCCAACTTCTCTATAGAATTAGATGATCCTAATATTCTTGACACTTTGATGCTCAACGTCAAAACCAAGAATATGAATAGCAAATTAGGAACCAGAGATTTAGCTATAATATATCGTGTATATTACAAGCTAATGAAAACCACTATTGCCCCAAAAGCTATTAACACTAGTGCTAAAGGAGTTACTATGCTTATGGAATCTAACCAAGAGTATAGCACCACCTTTGTCCCTAGAATGTTAAAGTGGGATGAAATCCTTTCCGATGACAGTTGGAAATTTGATTCCATCACTGAACCTCTTCCAGTTCAGCCTTCTAGGTCTTCCCTAGAAAGTGTTCTCCAATTTACAGATGGATCTATTAACCTTAAGTTTTTAAGATTCAACTCTTTCAGCCAAGCGTCTTCAAGTAGAAGAATGTCTATGGCTAGACCTTCTAGTTCAAAAACCCGGGAGGGAGAAGATGACTTGTATGAAACCACTGATGTTTCAGAACAGGGTAAATTCTGTGGTGTGGATTTCACCCAAACCATCCCAAAGGTTTATTATGATTCTTCTTTTGCAGGAAGTCCTACTCCAAGTGAAATGAAGCCTTCTTTACATAAGAAGAAAGATTCAGTTGGAGTTATCAAATCTGCGGAGAGTTTTACTCCAGAAAAAAGGAAAATCAACAAATGGTGGAATAGCTCTAAGCATTCTCTTAAGAAGGCTTGGTATGTGGATACATACACTGAAAAGCAAAGAATCTCATTTAGAGATAAATGATTTAAAGATATGAAGAGATTCAAAATGGAAATTGAATTCTTCAAATGGTTTAAATGTTCAGGACAGATTGATGAAACCAATTCATCATTACAGGTCTTAGTAAATAAGTGGCATACCAAAGATAAGGTTGTTGAAAGTGTTACTCATCCTCTCGAAAGTATAAACATCCCTTATAGGAAAGATGTTTTGAAAGCAGCTCCTTTCAAGAAACCTTCAGAACATAAAGAAAATAGCATTGTGACTGTTGAAGAAATCAACAATGCTTTTGAACAAAATAATTATACTAACCAGGTTCTTCATATTGTTTCCAAGTAGATTGAAGATTCCAAGTATAATTATAGTGGTACCAGCCAGATTGGTAACAAACCCAGTTCTTCAAAATCTAGTTTTGGTATAGAAACTAATCCTATTTTTAAAATCCATAAATTCTCTCAAGAAGATTTTCCTAAACCTGCTAGTGAGTTTAATAACTCTCTTGAAATCCTCGAAAGGATTAATGATCAGTTTAAAAGGCTTAAAATTACCCAAAGAGATAAGGTAAGCGCTATAAAGGATAGGCTTCCCTATTCCAATTTTTTTTATCCTAGACCTTCTTTTCCTGATATTCAGTTCGAAGAGAACAATTTGCATCCCCAAAGTGTTGCAGATGGTATAGGAATAACAGAATGGAATATTAATGGAATGGCAGATGGCCAAATCTATAATAAACTCCAAGAGATGGGCATGAAGATTACAGCCTACAAATGGAAAACTGCTACCGATAAGCAAGCAGCTAACAGGTTAGTTGCAGGTTTTACAGGTACTCTTAGAAATTGGTGGGATAATTATCTCACAGAACAGAATAGAACAGAAATTCTTAATGTTGTGGCTAACAAGAATATTGTTAAGACTGAAAGAGGTCAAACCTCTTCTACTATAGAAGTGGTGGAAGATGCAATCGCTACTCTTCTCTATAGCATTGCTAAACATTTTGTGGGAGAACCACGACTCTTTCAAGACATAAGTTTAGAAATATTAAACAATCTTTACTGCAAGTAATTAACTGATTTCAGGTGGTATAAAGATATGTTTATAACCAAGGTCATGCTAAGAGATGATTGCAATAATGACTATTGGAAAGAACGTTTCCTTAGTGGATTGCCTCCTCACTTCCCAGAAAAAGTCAGTCCAAAATAAGAGATTGCTGTGATGGTAAAATTCCTTATCCCCAGCTTACTTATGGAGATCTTACCAGTTTGATTCATTTTGTAGCAATGGAGCTATGTACTGATCTAAAGCTAAAGGAACAACTTAAGAAAGATCAGAAGTTTTCAACTAATGAGCTTGGCAGCTTTTGTCAAGACTTTGGATTTCCAAGTCTTAAGCCACCTTCAGCAAGAAAAGTTTCCAAAAAAGAATGATCTGGAGAATCGTCACATAAAAGAAGATCCTCAAAAAAGAAAGGATATTCTAAAGAAAAGAGAAGGAAGAAAACTTCTCATAACACTTCTCAGGAGGATAAGTGTTGGACGTGTGGCAAATCAAGTCATAAGTCCCCTGATTGTCCTAGAAATAAAAGAAAAAAGAAGAAGATCAATCTTCTTTTAGAAGAAATTAAAGAAAAGTTTCTATCTATTTTAGAAGAAGAAGAATCAGAGTCTGATTCCTCTTCCGATAATGAATCTGAAGACAACGAACTTCTCAATATTGCTCAGAACTCTGAAGATAGTAGTCAAGAATGCAATTGCCAAGGAGCATCTTGCCATTGTGACAATCAATCTATTAGAGTACTCTCTGAAGATTCTGCAGAAATCTTATTTGCAACTATTGAGCATATCAAGGATGATGATGCTCGAAGAAGTTATCTTTTGGAACTTCAAAAGCTTGTAATCAAACAAAAGGAGAAAGAAGTTACAACAAGTGTAACTCCTTTCAGCATGAAACAAATCATGAAGCGACATAAAGAAAAGAGGGAAGAACCTTCTATAAATGAACTTCGTACAGAGGTCAATCTTCTTAAAGAAGAAATCAAAGAAGTTAAGTCTAGACTTAACAAGATTGAAATAGATGCCTTAGCCAAGCAGTTCCTAAAGGATGCTAAGGTAACATCTAAAGGAAATGAACTAGTCCATTCTGATAATAAAGAAAGTAGTTCTGAAAACCCTCAGTCTACTCCTTCATCACCCAGAAATGAAGCTGAAGCAGGTATTAGTATGATTACAAAGGTAAGACCCCAGAGATCTCATATTATGATTAAATTAGTCATTAATAATAATTTTGTACTTAACAAAATTGCCTTGTTAGACAGTGGTGCAGATAGAAATTGCATAGTCGAAGGATTAATTCCAATAAAGTATCTCCAAAAGGGAACTACAAAGTTATACAGCGCGACTGGTGAGCGTATCTGTATAAATTATAAACTTTCAAATGCTCATATCTGCAATGACGGTATTTGCCTTGCTAATGATTTTGTTATTACAAAAAACATTAATGAAGATATTATTCTGGGTATTCCTTTCATTACTCAGATAAAACCTTATGTTTCAGATTTGATTCAATCAAAACAAAAATTTTAGGAAAAGAAATCTCATTTCCTTTTATTAAGACACTTTCTCTAGAAGAAAGTAAATTTTTGCATAAACAAACTGCATTTAAAATAAATCAAATTTGTTTTCTTAAAGAAGATATTAAAATTAAAAAAATTGAGCAAATTTTAAAAACCCCGGGAATGATTGACAAAATTGCCAATTTACAAAAAACTTTTGAAAATGAAATTTGCTCAGAATTTCCAAATACTTTTAGGGATCGAAAGACCCATATTATAGATTTACCATATATTGATGGATTTGATGAAAAGGCCATTTCTACAAAAGCTAGGCCTATTCAGATGAACCATGAACTTATGGAAATCTGTAAAAAGGAAATCAATTCACTTTTGAATAATAAAATTATTTGTCCTTCTAGATCTCCTTGGAGTTGTTCAGCATTTTATGTCAATAATGCAGCTGAACAAGAACGAGGTTCTCCAAGACTTGTTATAAACTACAAGCCTTTAAACTCAGCTTTAAAATGGATTCGCTATCCGATCCCTAATAAAAGAGATCTTTTAAAACGAACCTTTAAAGCAAATATTTACAGTTAATTTGATTTAAAATCAGGATTTTGGCAAATTCAAATTTCTGAAAAGGATAAATATAAAACTGCTTTCAATATCCCGTTTGGACAATATGAATGGAATGTAATGCCTTTTGGGCTTAAAAATGCCCCATCTGAATTTCAAAATATCATGAATTCGATTTTTAATTACATCAGCAATATTTCAATTGTTTATATTGACGATGTATTAATCTTCTCAGAGGACATTGATTCTCATTTTAAGCATTTGAATATCTTCTTCAAAATCATTAAGCACAATGGTCTGGTCATTAGTGCTAAAAAGATTAAATTATTTCAAACAAAAATCAGATTTTTAGGACATGATCTTTATCAAGGTACCTATAAACCAATTTGCAGAGCCATTGAGTTTTCTGATAAGTTTCCTAATGTTATTCTTGATAAAACTCAGTTGCAGAGGTTCTTAGGAAGCCTTAATTATGTTGCCGACTTTGTACCAAAAGTAAGGCACATTTGTAAACCTTTGTTCAACAGGTTAAAAAAGAATCCGTCTCCTTGGAGTGACGAGCAAGCTAATACGGTTATTCTAATTAAGAATATGGTTAAAAATCTTCCATGTCTTGGTATTTCTAACCCAGATTATTTTATGATTGTTGAAACAGATGCTTCTGACATAGGATTTGGTGGTATTCTTAAACAAAGAAAAAATCCAAATTCATCAGAACAATTAGTTCGTTATACCTCAGGGATCTGGAATTCTGCTCAAAAGAATTATAGCACAGTTAAAATAGAAATTCTTGCTATTGTTCTCTGCATTTCTAAATTTCAAGATGATTTAGTTAATAAAGAATTATTGCTTAGAGTAGATTGTAAATCTGGAAAAGATATCCTTCAAAAGAATGTAAAAAATATTGTCTCAAAATAGATTTTTGCTAGATGGCAAGCCCTATTATCCAGCTTCGATTTTCAAATCGAATTTATTAAAGGAGAAAATAATTCTTTGCCTGATTTTCTAACACAAGAATTCTTGCAGGGAAATAATGAGCAGGCCACAAGGAATTAGGCCTGTAGTAGGAAGAAAGCCTACAAGGCCCAATAATAGCAGCCCAACAAAAGCTACAGGTCCATTTACTATGAGGCCTGATCTTGACCAAAACCGATATTCAGCTTTGGCCCAATGGCCTCCTATTATTTCTTCTGAACAACCACAGAGTAGTTCATCCAATATGCTAATTCTCAAGAAGCCCTTCTCAAAGGAACTAGAGCTCAGCTCTTCATCTCCCACAGGAAAACTCAAATTTTCTCAAGTCCAAACTAGTGAAAGTTATGCCATGAAGCAACCAGAGAGTTCTGCGGAAGCGATATCTCCAGCTAGTGCTAAGTCTCCTTCAAAAGAGAAGGAAAAATTTGAAATGGTTTCTTTGCAGGTTTTCCCTATCCTTGCTTTAGACAAGGAATATGAAGGTTACGAGATTAAACATCTTTTAAAACCTATTTATACCAACAGGAATTACGTTGAAACAGATAATTCCTTAAAAACCAGGAGATACTTTGAATTCATTCTTATACAGGATCTATAGAAATTGAGCATGAACTAGCGGACAAGTTTGACCCAGATAGTATCACTTATTCAAAGTTCACGATTAAAAAGATTTGTCTCCATTTAATTGGCCTGTAGATCATCTACAAACTCCTATCAACTTTTCCAAGAGGTTTAATCCACAAACTTATAATTGGTATGACTACAAGAATGCTTGGGTAAATTTCTTGTATGTTAGACCAACAACCCATACGTGGTTTGTGAAGTATTGTCCAGAAGTTGCAACTTCTACAATTCCCAAATGGTTCTACGAATGGTGGAGCTGTTTTGGAGGAAATAAACAAGTCATGCCAAAACAATTTGCAGAAAAATATCCTCAATTTCAAATTGATAAAGGCATATCAACTCTACCAGAGAATGTTAAGCTCTGTAAGTTTTTTATTAAAAAACGTTTATCTTATATTATTAGCTGGACGTTTGTTATTGCAGATTTTGACAGGATTAAATTTTTATCGAAAGAAATCCGAGTCAAAGACTGGTCTCCAGCCAAAAAGGATATTCCTTCTTCTCCTAAGAAGAAGAGTTCATCAGAACCTTCACCTTCCAAGAATGAGTTGAAGAAAAGGTTAGAAAGCTTTGTCAGAATTAGACAATGATCCAGACGAAGAAGCCATTAATCGACTTCTTGATGAAGCTTCATCATAAAGTGATGATAACGGTGATATGATGAAGCCTAAAGCCCTAGCAAGGTCTTACTTAAATCCATTTGATTAAAGCCTGATTGAGATATTAAAATCAGAATAATCAGTCTTTCAGATAGAGATCTAAAAGATCGGAATTATCAAGAAAGAGATAAAGGAGTCTCAAAGAGATGAATTTTTTATCGCATTAATCAGATGGACCCAGCTGACCTCCTAGGTAGACAAGCATGGCAGACAATCCTGACCCATAAAGACTTTATCTAAAGATAAAGAAGATGTTTTTTCAAAAGCAACCGACAACTTATCTTGCTTTACAAAAAGCAAAAGATAAAGATAAAGAAGATGCTTTTCCAAAAGCAACTAACAACTTATCTTGCTTTACAAAAAGCAATGGACAGAAATCAATAGTTAATCAGAAGAAAAGCTTTCAGATTTCTCTTATCTCTTGAAGTCTATATAAGACTTTGTAAATTTTTTAGTTAAGGGCATCAGAAAATTTCTCACATAAGAAAATTTCTAAAAGCTCTCTCTCTCTCTCTCTCTCTCAATGTATTTCTCCTTTGTAAGTGAAAAGCTTGAAGCTTGAATAATATCATCTCTTTTCTGTAAGTACGCAAGTCTCCTGATTGTTCGAAAACCTTGTTGATATCCTCAACTGTCACAAAAGCAGTTTCTTTGTTTTCAGAAGGCTTCTTGAAAGGAGCTGCCTTTAAAACATCCTTCCTGTAAGGAATGTTTAGTCCTTCCAGAGGTGGAGTAATACTTTCGACAACCTTATCTTTGGTATGCCATCTGTTTATCAAAACCTGAAGCGATGAATTGGTTTCATCGATTTGGCCTGAGCATTCAAACCATTTGAAGAATTCAATTTCTGTTTTGAATCTCTTCATATCTTTAAGCCATTTGTCTTTGAACAAGACTCTTTGTTCTCTTGTGTATGTCATACCATGCTTTCTTTAAAGCATGTTTGGAACTCATCCACCACTTATTGATTTTCTTTATATCAGGAGTAAAGTTATCAATTGATTTGATAACTCCTATAGAATCCTTTTTCTTATGAGAAGGAGGTTTCATTTCGCTTGGAGTAGGACTTCCTGAAAAAGAAGAATCATAATAAACCTTTGGGATGGTTTGGGTGAAATCCACACCACAGAATTTACCCTGTTCTGAAACATCAGTGGTTTCATACAAGTCATCTTCTCCTTCCCGGGTTTTTGAACTAGAAGGTCTAGCCATAGACATTCTTCTACTTGAAGACGCTTGGCTGAAAGAGTTGGATCTTAAAAACTTAAGGTTAATAGATCCATCTGTAAATTGGAGAACACTTTCTAGGGAAGACCTAGAAGGCTGAACTGGAAGAGGTTCAGTGATGGAATCAAATTTCCAACTGTCATCGGAAAGGATTTCATCCCACTTTAACATTCTAGGGACAAAGGTGGTGCTATACTCTTGGTTAGATTCCATAAGCATAGTAACTCCTTTAGCACTAGTGTTAATAGCTTTTGGGGCAATAGTGGTTTTCATTAGCTTGTAATATACACGATATATTATAGCTAAATCTCTGGTTCCTAATTTGCTATTCATATTCTTGGTTTTGACGTTGAGCGTCAAAGTGTCAAGAATATTAGGATCATCTAATTCTATAGAGAAGTTGGGATACCTATTAAAGTAAGTTGGCCCATGAGCTAGATTACTTTCTAAGATTCCTAGCAGCGAATCATCAAAATTGAGAAGTCTAGCATCTCTAAGAAGTAAACAAATAGGGATATTTAAACCTTTACGAAAAAGAGGTTTAACAGCTACTTGCACAAGACCAATATGAAGGAATTTAAATTCTTTCTTATACCTGTTAATGTCAGCAGCAATCAACAATTTAATAGTCTCCAAAGAGTTATTAATTACAGAAGTTGATTCACAAGTTTTAATATTATAATTTCTGAATAAATTAAAATTACCTATTTGGTAAATCTTATTAAAAGGTTCTTTAGGGATAGACCAATTTTGTAAACGATTATCTTGTTTAGAAACTGAAATATTAACAGAGTTAACAATATTATTATTCATGAAGAATAACTAAAAGTTGTCTTTAGGCATGAAAGAACTTCAAGGATTATCAAACAATTAAGATAACTTTAAAAAAATGTATTATCAAGATTATGAAAAGATTAACAATGATCTAAATAATTCTAGAGTAATTATAGTAAAGATTATCAAGATAATAATATAGAAAACAATGATTTAATCAATTAAATTAGACTTGGAAGTTACTCAACTTATATCACGCATGTTGGATATTACAAGTCTTTGGCAAGTCATATTGTAGGATGGAACACCAAAAGATCGGCCGCCTGCCCCCCTGGGTCTTACTGGACTTACAGTGATCTAGTTTCAGGCTTACCAAGTCCTTAAGCCGGAGATTATTCGGCACACTCAGACTTATGCAGAGACAAAACCTCAACATGATAATAAGGAAACCTTGGCCCATAACTTGATTAATCGAAGTTAACTAGATTATTATTAAGATAATAACAATACTATAAACTCAGAGAATATATAGAACGAAGTTAATTAGAACACAAACAAGATAATAACAAAGTCTAAATTATCTTATTATTAAACAATCACATGATTTCTAACAGCCCAGAACAACAAAGAAATTTAGGTAATCATGCTAAAGTTTTGTGCCATTAACATGGCTCTGATACCATTAAAAGGATCGTAGATGCGGAAAATTAAATAGTGCATACTTACAGAAAAGAGATGATATTATTCAAGCTTCAAGCTTTTCATTTACAAAGGAGAAATACATTGAGAGAGCTTTTAGAAATTTTCTTATGTGAGAAATTTTCTGATCTTTCTTAAGCTGTTCTTTTAGCTTCAGATCAGTACATAGCTCCATTGCTACGAAATGAATCAAGCTGGTAAGATCTCCATAAGTCAAATCTGAATATGGAATTTTACCTTCACATCGATCTCTTATTTTGGATTGAACCTTTTCTGCAAAATGAGGAGGTAGTCCACTAAGGAATCTCTCTTTCCAATAATCATTGTTGCAGTCATCTCTAAGCATGACCTTTGTAATAAACATATCTTTATACCACCTGAAATCTGTTAATTTCTTGCAGTAAAGATTGTTTAGTATTTCTAAACTTCTATCTTGAAATAGACGTGGTTCTCCCACGAAATGTTTAGCAATGCTATAAAGTAGAGTTGCAGTTGCATCTTCAACTATTTCTACAGAAGTAGTGGTAAGTCCACCTTCAGTCTTAACAACATTCTTGTTTGCCAACTTTGTCGGCCACGCTTTGCGGGTCCTGACTGGGTCCTTCTGATTAGGACTTTAGATGATGAAATTCATTATTCCATTTTGATTATTTTAACAAAGATTCCATCTCTTTGAGACTCCTTTGTTTCTTTCTTAATAATTCTGATCCTTTTTAGATCTCTATTAGAAAGACTTATTATTCCGGTTTTAATACCTCAATTAGAATTTAATCAAATGGATTTAAATATGAATTTGCTAAAGCCTTTGGATTTAGCATATCACCATTGTCATCGCTTTGAGAAGATGCTTTATCTAGAAGTTGATTAATTGCAACTTCATCTGGATCATTATCTAATTCAGATAGAGCCTTTTCGAATCTCTTCTTCAATTCACTCTTTGAGGGTGAAACTTTTGATAATGTTTTCTTACTTGAAGATGGAGGTGTATCCTTTTTGGCTGGAGACCAACCTTTGACTCGGATTTCTATAGAAAGAAACTTAATCCTGTCAAAATTTGCAATAACAAACGTCCAACTTATAATATAAGATAAACGTTTTTTAAAGAAAAACTTACAGAGTTTTATATTATCTGGCAATGTTGATATGCCTTCATCGATCTGGAACTGAGGATATTTCTCAGCAAACTGTCGAGGCATAACTTGTTTATATCCACCAAAACAGCTCCACCATTCGTAGAACCATCTTGGGATAATAGAAGCTGCAACTTCTGGATAGTATTTCACAAACCAGGAGTGGGTTGTAGGTCTAACATACAAGAAGTTTACCCAGGCATTCTTGTAGTGCTACGCCTCGTATTTTTATACGTAGTGCGCATCATGAGCTAGTCGATGTAAGTCCGGGGAATGAGATTTTATTTTAAGTTCCAAGTGATTAAAGGAAATCAGATTGTCATTAACTTTAAGTGGGGGATTAATTAGTGGCTGTTTGGGATTAAATTAATTAAGTGGAGGGCCCCACCACTCAAGGTATTAAAGGAAATCAGATGGGAGCTAGGCTTAGTGGGATGTGTAGTGGGGTACTGTCTCCACTTCATATAATGAATGAAGTGGTGAAATGACAGCAAATATATCAGATTGTCATTAAGTTCCAAGTGAATAAAGGAAATCAGATTGTCATTAACTTTAAGTGGGGGATTAATTAGTGGCTGTTTGGGATTAAATTAATTAAGTGGAGGGCCCCACCACTCAAGGCATTAAAGGAAATCAGATGGGAGCTAGGCTTAGTGGGATGTGTAGTGGGGTGCTGTCTCCACTTCATATAATGAATGAAGTGGAGAAATGACAGCAAATATATCATCTTCTTCAACTTAGCTTAGGCAGCCAGGGAAAAGGAGAAAACCAGCCATGAAACTCTCGGCCAGTAGCTTCAAGGAATTTGGTTAGTAAATCTCTTTGCTTGGTGTATTAATTCTTTAGAATGCCTTTGTTAATTAGCCATTAATGTTAAGAAGGGGGTGTGACCAGTAGCTTAGAAAATTCATTTTAGTTATTGATTGTGCTAAGTATGATCGGAAACCATAATCGGATTAGTGGTGTTGTGTTAGTGTTTGGGCTGTTTTGATTAAAGCAAAATGTGGGAAATTCTGTTTTGGAGTTATGTATATGTTAATGTGATTATGGGTATATACTCCAAGGGATGAATACGATAAGGTAGATGTGTTGCGAATTATAAAACGAGTTATCGCTCGGTGAGTCGTTGTTTCGTTACTATGGTTGCCGAGACGGAGCTGTTTTGGGGGGGACTGTTTAATATGATTCGTTGGGTTATATGTGTTATTGGTATTGCTATGGATAATTTGGGTTGTTGTCGGATTGGAACGAAGTAAGGAAAATAGGGGAAGTGCTGCCGGATTTTCATTAGATTATTAGCTAGCTTACAATAAGTGGTAAAGCGCGACGTCTATCTAATTGCGGCACGATTGTTGCTTCTATAGATTAATAGCTTGGGCAGTAAATATTGGTCGTGCGGCTCTACTATACGGTATGTAACGCTATCCTTTCTTTCTTTGTTTGGCATGACTTTTAAAAATGAGCAAATGACGGACAGGTTTGGCACTTACTTTTAGAGTGTCTAGGTGACGTATATTCTTGCTTCTACAAACTATTCTTCTATATATCGGCTATGTCTAAGGCTATGGTGATTCCTCATATCTATGGTAGAGCTTCTTAGAGTCATTGAGATTTTACGTTTTCATATCGTGGTAAAGGTTCATAATCTTGATAAAACGTTAATCTTTGGTAATACTCCTTGCTGGTTCACGTTAATTGTTCTATTGAGTTATAAGAAATGATTTTAATTGTACATGGTTGCTCATAATGTTCTGCTCGTGCATAGAGTCATTTATCATTTCATCGAGTCCCGGGCCGGGTAATGTTCGTGCGGAGTTTCTTGCGTATGTCACCGAGTCCCTCACTAGAGGGCCGGGTATGTATATTATATATATGATTGGTGATGAAGATGGTTATGATGATGATGATGACAGAGATGATGTGATGACTATTTCACCGAGTCCCTCACTAGAGGGCCGGGTACGTATGATGTATATATATATGATGACTATTTTGCCGAGTCCCTTACTAGGGAAGCTGGGCACCTTATATGTTAAAGATATGCATGATTTTCACTTATAAGGTACATGTGTAGCGATATCATGTTTCGACTTATCATGTTGGTATCCTGTCATCTTTACCTTATGCTTTACATACTCAGTACATTGTCCGTACTGACCCCCTTTCCTCGGGGGGGGGGGCTGCGTTTCATGCCCGCAGGTGTAGACGCATAGTTCGGTGATCCTTCCGCCTAGGATATCTACTCAGCTGATTGGGAGAGCTCCACTGTTCTGGAGCCCAGTTGTTTTGGTACATAACTTCCTATGTAGTCTTTTGCTTATTTATGGGTACGGCGGGGCCCTGTCCCATCGAGTTTCACTACTATACTCTTAGAGGTCTGTAAACATTATGTGGGTTGTATATATATGTTTTGGATGATGGTCTAGACATGGTTTGTTTGGGATGTCCGCTTGTTCAGGGGCAGCCTTGTCGGCTGCGTACATCATTATGTATTGTGTAGTGGCAGCCTTGTCGGCTTGCGTATGCTAGTATGCTTTGGATAGTGGCGGCCTTGTCGGCTCGCGTATGTTGTTACTGTTAAATGGTTATATCTCCTTATGAGACAGATCCACTTTATATATATATGCGTTGGGGTAGGTTTGATTTGATTAAATTCCATATTGTCTTAGTCTCAGTTGGTTATACTTAGCAGGTTTGTTTATGAGTGTCCAAAACGGGCACTAGTCACGGCCCATCGGGTTGGGTCGTGACAAAAGTGGTATCAGAGCTGTTCTTCCTCAGAAGTGTCTACAGACCGTGTCTAGTAGAGTCCTATTTATCGGTGTGTTGTGCACCATATCTATAAACAGGAAGCTACAGGATATTTAGGATGTTATCCTTTCTTCTTATTCTAGATCGTGCGATAGAGCTATATTAACAGGATAATCCCTCTCTAACGAATCCCTGCGTTTTCATCTATGCCTCCAAAGAAAGCGACAGCCGCCCAGAAGGGCAAATCGGTAGCAGAAGGTACAAGTCAGACCCGGAGAGTTACTAGGGCCCGTGCCCAGTCTATGCCTGGTATTGTGCTCCAGTCGGAGAGCTCTTCTACACCGCCACCGCCACCGCCAGAGGAGCTTAGAGCAGCAGCAGCTCCAGTTCGGGGGACACCACCACCAGCCCCCGAAGCCCCAACACCTGAACCTCCAGCTCCTCAGCCAGGGGCGGAGGATAGGGCCATGAGAGATGCAGTTCAGTTGCTGACTAGATTAGTGGCAGGTCAGGCTCGCAGGCATGGACTAGGAGTTGATCATGCGGACAGATCTGATAGCTTAAGGGCTCGTGACTTTTTAAGTTGTAATCCTCCAGAGTTCTTTTGATCAAGGCCCCAGGATGATCCACAAGAGTTTATTCGTCAGATGCAGCGTACATTGAGGATAATCAAGGCTTTGGAGACCGAGTCTGTTGAGTTGGCTACGTATCGTTTGCGAGATGTAGCCATTAATTGGTATGAGTCTTGGGAGTTATCTAGGGGTGAGGGTGCTCCTCCAGCATTATGGGATGAATTTGTGGAGGCTTTCCAGGGCCACTTCCTGCCTCCACAGATGAAACGAGCTAGAGTCGATAGATTCTTGCGTTTGAGGCAGAATGGCAGGAGCGTTCGAGAGTATAGCCTCGAGTTTGATTCATTGGCTAGGCATGCGCCTACTATTGTGGCTAATATGGCAGACAGGGTACATCGTTATGTGATGGGATTGGATCGTTGTCTGATTGACGGTTGTATGGCAGTAACTCTTCAGCCAGGTATGGACATTGCTCGGGTGCAGGCATATGCACAGGGGGTAGAGGATCGGCACCGGGGACGTCATCCAGAAAGAGATTATAATAGAGGCCAGCATAAGAGGGCTAGATCAGCAGGTTATCCTGACGAGTTTCGAGGCGGGCAGTCTCAGCAGCATGTTAGATTTTCTTTCCAGCTAGCACAGAATGCACCCCCACGTTTCATGGGTAGGGGGTTTGATCGTACGGGATATTCGGAAACTGGTCAGAGCTCTAGGGCGGCAGGGTCACAGATGGACAGGGGTTTGAGCCAGTCGAGACCACCTTTGCCTCGGTGTTCTCGCTGTGGTAGGTCCCATCCTGGGGAATGTCGTTGGACTACAGGTGCGTGTTTTTCTTGCAGCCGTCAGGGTCATACTATGAGGGAGTGTCCCTTTAGAGGTAGTGCCGGTGGTATGGCACAGCCTAATGGGTCTGTTGCTGGTTCATCTTTTTTCTGTGGCTATGCGCCCTACGGGGCAGGGTATTCAGGCGCCAACAGGCCGTGGTAGAGGTCGTGGTGGAGCTCCCAGTTCTAGCGGTCCCTCAAACCGCATATATGCTTTGACTAGTAGGCAGGATCAGGAGGCGTCACCTAATGTGATCACAGGTATATTATCACTATTCTCCCAAAGTGTGTATGCATTAATAGACCCAGGTTCCACCTAATCATTTATATCCCCCTTCGTTGCTAGTAGGATCGGAATAGAGTCTGAGTTGATAGAACCATTTGAGGTAGCTACACCTGTAGGAGATTCTGTCATAGCTACGCGAGTATATAAGAATTGTTCAGTGGTTATATATAGTTGTCGTACCGTAGCAGATCTAATAGAGTTAAATATGATTGAGTTTGATATTATCATAGGCATGGATTGGTTGGCTGCTTGTTATGCTAATGTTGATTGTAGAGGAAAGATAGTTCGATTTCAATTTCCAGGGGAACCGATTATAGAGTGGAAGGGGAGTACAGTATCGCCGAAAGGTAAGATTATTTCCTACCTTAAGGCCAGGAAGATGGTTAGAAAAGGCTATATTTATCATCTGGTTTGGGTGCATGACATAAAGGCAGAGGCACCGACTCTTCAATCAGTCCTGGTAGTTAATGAATTTCCCGATGTATTCCCAGAGGAGCTTCCAGGCCTTCCTCCAGAACGAGAGATAGAGTTTACTATAGATGTACTGCCAGATACCCAGCCTATATCTATACCTCCTTATAGAATGGCACCTGCTGAGTTGAAAGAGCAATTGAGAGATTTGCTAGACAAGGGCTTCATCAGGCCTAGTACGTCACCTTGGGGAGCACCGGTACTGTTTGTGAGGAAGAAGGATGGGTCGCTGTGGATGTGTATTGATTATAGGCAGCTGAACAAAGTAACAGTAAAGAACAGGTATCCCCTCCCAAGGATTGACGATCTATTTGACCAGTTGCAGGGTGCTAAGTGTTTTTCAAAGGTAGACTTGCGGTCAGGTTATCATCAGGTGCGAGTAAGGGAGGCAGATATTCCAAAGATGGCATTCCGGACCCGATACGGGCATTATGAGTTTAGAGTGCTGTCTTTTGAGCTAACTAATGCTCCAGCGGTGTTTATGGATTTAATGAATCGAGTGTTTAAACCATTCCTTGAAATGTTTGTTATTGTATTTATAGACGATATTCTGGTCTATTCACGTTTAGAAGAGGAGCATGCAGACCATTTAAGAACGGTACTTAGGGTGCTTCAGCAACAGAAGTTGTATGCTAAGTTCTCCAAGTGTGAGTTCTGGTTGACTTCAGTGGCATTCTTGGGGCATATTATTGGAGCTGATGGTATTCGGGTAGACACGCAAAAAATTGAGGCAATAAAGACTTGGCCCAGACCTACGACACCTACTGAGGTACGCAGCTTTTTGGGGTTAGCAGGATATTATAGGAGATTTGTAGAAAAGTTTGCCTCAATTTCAGCGCCTTTGACAAGGCTAACTCAAAAGGCAGCCAAGTTCCAGTGGACTGATGCTTGTGAGCGAAGCTTCCAGCTATTGAAAGACAAATTGACTACAGCTCCAGTCCTAACTCTTCCGGAGGGACCGGACGGCTATGTTATTTATTGTGATGCTTCGGGTGTTGGGCTAGGATGTGTATTGATGCAGCATGGCAAAGTTATAGCCTATGCCTCCCAACAGCTTAGGAAGCATGAAAAGAATTATCCTACTCACGGTCTGGAGTTAGCAGTCGTGGTTCATGCCTTGAAGATATGGAGGCATTATTTATATGGTGTCCATGTGGACATCTATACAGATCATAAGAGTCTCCAATATATCTTTAAACAGAAGGAGCTGAACTTACGACAGAGGCGGTGGTTAGAGTTGCTAAAGGATTATGATGTTGATATTTTATATCATCCAGGGAAAGCAAATGTTGTAGCAGATTCTCTTAGCCGTAAGTCCATGGGTAGCTTGACAGATGTACAACCAGAAAGGAGGGAGATGGTTCGGGAGATTCAGCGGCTATCCAGCTTTGGAGTCCGTCTGGCTAATTCAGAAGATAGTGGAGTTTCTATTCGAGAGGTTGCTGAGTCCTCAATCATAGATGAGGTAAAGAGACACCAGTACGAGGACCCTATTCTGGCACAGAATACAGATGTAGCTCTTCAAAAGGAAAAGACCCCATTTAAGGTTACACCTGACGGAGTGTTATGATATGAAGGCAGATTGTGTGTACCTGATATTGCGGGGCTACGACAGCAGGTTATGGGAGTGGCATACTCTGCCCGTTATTCTATTCACCTAGGGTCAATGAAAATGTATCATGACCTCAGATGCTTATACTGGTGGGATGGCATGAAAAAGGACATAGCGGAGTTTGTTGCTCAGTGCCCAAATTGTCAACAAGTCAAGATCGAACATCAAAAGACTGGTGGATTATTACAGGAGATAGAGATCCCGACTTGGAAATGGGAGATGATTAATATGGACTTCATTACAGGCTTACCTCGCACCCAACGGAAGTATGACTCTATATGGGTTATTGTAGATAGGCTGACGAAATCGGCCCATTTTCTTCAAGTCAGGACTACTTATTCGGCTGAAGATTATGGGAGGTTATATGTCAGGGTGATAGTGAGACTTCATGGGGTTCCCACGTCCATTATATCAGACAGATGAGCTCAATTTACAGCCAACTTTTGGAGATCATTTCAGAAGGGATTGGGGACACAGGTGAACCTTAGCACATCATTTCACCCTCATACTGATGGGCAGGCTGAGCGTACTATTCAGACATTAGAACATATGTTGCGGGCCTGTATTATTGACTTCAAAGGTAGCTGGGATGACCACTTGCCGCTCATTGAGTTTGCCTATAATAATAGCTACCATTCTAGTATCCAGATGGCACCGTATGAGGCCTTATATGGGAGGAAGTGCAGGTCACCTATTGGTTGGTTTGATGTTGGCGAGAATAAGTTATTAGGCTCGGATATGATTCAGCAAGCTGTTGACAAGGTGAAGCTTATTCAGGAAAGATTATTAGCAGCCCAGAGTCGACAGAAGTCATATGCAGATAATCGGCGTCGAGATTTGGAGTTTCAGATTGGTGACTGGGTATTCCTGAAGGTATCACCCATGAAGGGTGTGATGAGATTCGGCAGGAAAGGGAAGCTCAGTCCGAGATACATTGGGCCTTATCAGATTGTTCGTAGGATAGGCAAGGTTGCCTATGAGTTGGATCTACCATCTGATTTGGAGGCGGTACATCCAGTCTTTCATGTATCGATGCTACGTAAATGTATTGGTGATCCTTCTAGAGTATGCCCTGTAGATGATGTTTAGGTAACAGAGGAGTTGTCATATGAGGAGAAACCCTTAGCTATACTTGATCGCCAGGTTAGAAGGTTACGTACTAAGGATGTGGCTTCCGTCAAAGTGTTATGGCGAAATGATAATAGGGAGGAGATGACTTGGGAAGCGGAAGACGAAATGAAGAATAAGTATCCTTACTTGTTCCCCGTACATGCAGGTAATTCAATTCCTAGCTTGACTATATTGATTGATAAACGAGTTTTTGTAGTAAGTTGTGACTCTGTGAGGCATCTGTAGGTTACGGAATGCAGGTTGATAGGTATAACTGTTAGAGAGACATCGCTGTAATTTTGTTTTAAGACGCTAACTTAAAATTCGAGGACGAATGTTCCTAAGGGGGGAAGGATGTTACGCCTCGTATTTTTATATGTAGGGCGCGTCATGATCTAGTCGATGTAAGTCCGGGGAATGAGATTTTATTTTAAGTTCCAAGTGATTAAAGGAAATCAGATTGTCATTAACTTTAAGTGAGGGATTAATTAGTGGCTGTTTGGGATTAAATTAATTAAGTGGAGGGCCCCACCACTCAAGGCATTAAAGGAAATCAGATGGGAGCTAGGCGTAGTGGGATGTGTAGTGGGGTGCTGTATCCACTTCATATAATGAATGAAGTGGTGAAATGACAGCAAATATATCAGATTGTCATTAAGTTCCAAGTGATTAAAGGAAATCAGATTGTCATTAACTTTAAGTGGGGGATTAATTAGTGGCTGTTTGGGATTAAATTAATTAAGTGGAGGGCCCCACCACTCAAGGCATTAAAGGAAATCAGATGGGAGCTAGGCTTAGTGGGATGTGTAGTGGGGTGCTGTCTCCACTTCATATAATGAATGAAGTGGAGAAATGACAGCAAATATATCATCTTCTTCAACTTAGCTTAGGCAGCCAGGGAAAAAGAGAAAACCAGCCATGAAACTCTCGGCCAGCAGCTTCAAGGAATTTGGTTAGTAAATCTCTTCAAGGAATTTGGTTAGCCATTAATGTTAATAAGGGGGTGTGACCAGTAGCATAGAAAATTCGTTTTAGTTATTGATTGTGCTAAGTATGATCGGAAACCATAATCGGATTAGTGGTGTTGTGTTAGTGTTTTGGCTGTTTTGATTAAAGGAAAATGTGGGAAATTTTGTTTTGGAGTTATGTATATGTTAATGTGATTATGGGTATATACTCCAAGGGATGAATACAATAAGGTAGATGTGTTGCGAATTATAAAACGAGTTATCGCTCGGTGTGTCGTTGTTTCGTTACTATGGTTGCCGAGACGGAGCTGTTTTGGGGGGGACTGTTTAATATGATTCGTTGGGTTATATGTGTTATTGGTATTGCTGTGGATAATTTGGGTTGTTGTCGGATTGGGACGAAGTAAGGAAAATAGGGGAAGTGCTGCCGGATTTTCGTTAGATTATTAGCTAGCTTACAATAAGTGGTAAAGCGCGACGTCTATCTAATTGCGGCACGATTGTTGCTTGTTATAGATTAATAGCTTGGGCAGTAAATATTGGTCGTGCGGCTCGACTATACGGTATGTAACGCTATCCTTTCTTTCTTTGTTTGGCATGACTTTTAAAAATGAGCGAATGACGGACAGGTTTGACACTTACTTTTAGAGTGTCTAGGTGACGTATATTCTTGCTTCTACAAACTATTCTTCTATATATCGACTATGTCTAAGGCTATGGTGATTCCTCATATCTATGGTAGAGCTTCTTAGAGTCATTGCGATTTTACGTTTTCATATCGTGGTAAAGGTTCATAATCTTGATAAAACGTTAATCTTTTGTAATACTCCTTGCTGGTTCACGTTAATTGTTCTATTGAGTTATAAGAAATGATTTTAATTGCATATGGTTGCTCATAATGTTCTGCTCGTGCATAGAGTCATTTATCATTTCACCGAGTCCCGGGCCGGGTAATGTTCATGCGGAGTTTCTTGCATATGTCACCGAGTCCCTCACTAGAGGGCCGGGTATGTATATTATATATATGATTGGTGATGAAGATGGTTATGATGATGATGATGACAGAGATGATGTGATGACTATTTCACCGAGTCCCTCACTAGAGGCCCGGGTACGTATGATGTATATATATATGATGACTATTTTGCCGAGTCCCTTACTAGGGAAGCTGGGCACCTTATATGTTAAAGATATGCATGATTTTCACTTATAAGGTACATGTGTAGCGATATCATGTTTTGACTTATCATATTGGTATCCTGTCATCTTTACCTTATGCTTTACATACTCAGTACATTGTTCGTACTGACCCCCTTTCCTCGGGGGGGCTGCATTTCATGCCCGCAGGTGTAGATGCACAGTTCGGTGATCCTTCCGCCTAGGATATCTACTCAGCTGATTGGGAGAGCTCCACTGTTCTGGAGCCCAGTCGTTTTGGTACATAACTTCCTATGTAGTCTTTTGCTTATCTATGGGTACGGCGGGGCCCTGTCCCGTCGAGTTTCACTACTATACTCTTAGAGGTCTGTAAACATTATGTGGGTTGTATATATATGTTTTGGATGATGGTCTGGACATGGTTTGTTTGGGATGTCCACTTGTTCAGGGGCAGCCTTGTCGGCTGCGTACATCATTGTGTATTGTGTAGTGGCAGCCTTGTCGGCTTGCGTATGCTAGTATGCTTTGGATAGTGGCGGCCTTGTCGGCTCACGTATGTTGTTACTGTTAAATGGTTATAACTCCTTATGCGACAGAACCACTTTATATATATATGCGTTGGGGTAGGTTTTATTTGATTAAATTCCATATTGTCTTAGTCTCAGTTGGTTATACTTAGCAGGTTTGTTTATGAGTGTCCAAAACGGACACTAGTCACGGCCCATCGGGTTGGGTCGTGACATGTAGTCATACCAGTTATAGGTTTGTGGGTTGAATCTTTTAGAGAGATTATGTCACGACTCAACCTGATGGGCCGTGACTAGTGCCCGTTTTGGACACTCACATACAAACCTGTTAAGTATAACCAACTGAAACTAAGACAATATGGAATTTAATCAAATCAAGCCAACCCCAACGCCATATATATATATAAAGTGGATCTGTCTTATAAGGAGTCATAACCATTCAACCGTAACGACATACGCGAACCGACAAGGCCGCCACTATCCAAAGCATAATAGCATATGCAAGCCGACAAGGCTGCCACTATACAATGCACAATGATGTACGCAGCCGACAAGGCTGCCCCTGTACAAGCGGATATCCCAAACAAACCATGTCCAGACCATTATCCAAAACATATATTTACAACCCACATAATGTCTACAGACCTCTAAGAGTATAGTAATGAAACTCGATGGGACAGGGCCCCGCCGTACCCATAGATAAGCAAAAGACTACATAGAAAGTTATTTACCAAAATGACTGCGCTCCGGAACAGTGGAGCTCTCCCAATCAGCAGAGTAGATATCCTAAGCGGGAGGATCACAGAACTGTGCGTCTACACCTGCGGGCATGAAACGCAGCCCCCCTCCCCGAGGAAAGGGGGTCAGTACGAACAATGTACTGAGTATGTAAAGCATAAGGTAAAGATGACGGGATACCAACATGATAAGTCGAAACAATATATCGCTACACATGTACCTTATAAGTGAAAATCATGCATATCTTTACATATAAGGTGCCCAGCTTCCCTGGTAAGGGACTCCGCAAAATAATCATCATATATATATACATCATATGTACCCGGCCCTCTAGTGAGGGACTCGGTGAAATAGTCATCACATCATCTCCTTCATCATCATCATCATAACCATCCTCATCACCAATCATATATATAATATACATACCCGGCCCTCTAGTGAGGAACTCGGTGACATATGCAAGGAATTTCGCACGAACATTACCCGGCCCGGGACTCGGTGAAATGATAAATGACTCTATGCACGAGCAGAACATTATGAGCAACCATATGCAATTAAAATCATTTCTTATAACTCAATAGAATAATCAACGTGAACCAGCAAGGAGTGTTACCAAAGATTAACGTGTTATCAAGATTATGAACCTTTAACACGATATGAAAACGTAAAAATCTCAATGACTCGAAGAAGCACTACCATAGATATGAGAAATCACCATAGCCTTAGACATAGCCGATATATAGAGGAATAGTTTGTGGAAGCAAGAATATACGTCACCTAGACGCTCTAGAAGTAGTATCAAACCTGTCCGTCATTTGCTCATTTTCAAGAGTCATGCCAACAAAGAAAGAAAGGATAGCGTTACATACCGTATAGTCGAGCCGCACGTCCAATATTTACTGCCCAAGCTATTTAATCTATAACAAGCAACAATCGTGCCGCAATGAGATAGACGTCGCGCTTTACTACTTATTGTAAGCTAGCTAATAATCTAACGAAAATCCGGCAGCACTTCCCCTATTTTCCTTACTTCGTCCCAATCCAACAACAACCCAAATTATCCACAGTAATACCAATAACACACTTATATCCCAACGAATCATAATAAACATATACATAATGCCAAAACAGAATTTCCCGCATTTTGATTTAATCAAAACAGCCCAAACACTAACACGACAACAGTAATAATCCGCTTATGGTTTCCGTTCATACTTAGCACATTCAATAACTAAAACAAATTTCCTAAGCTACTGGTCACGCCCCCTTCTTAACATTAATGGCTAATTAACAATGGCATTCTAAGGAATTTAATACACAAAGCAAATAGATTACTAACGAAATTCTTTTGTAGCTGCTGGCCGAGAGTTGCATGGTTTGTTTTCTCCATTTCCATGGCTGCTTAAGCTAAGTGGTGAAGAAGAGAATATTGGTTTTCTCCATTTCCTTGGCTGCCTAAGCTAAGTGGTGAAGAAGAGAATATGTTTTCAATGCCTTTCACCACTTCATTCATAATATGAAGTGGAGACAGCCCCCCTCTACACGTGTCCAACTAAGGGCCAGCTCCCAATCTGATTTTTTTTTAATTTGCCTTGAGTGGTAGGGCCCACTAATTAATTTAATCCTAATCAGCCACTAACTAATCCCTCACTTAAAGTTAAAGACACTTACATTAGCCAAATCATACTTAATATCACATTTGGAATTAACATCCTTGCCTAATATTTCTTTAATCACTTGGAACTTAAAATAAAATCTCATTCCCCGGGCTTACATCGACTAGCTCATGACGCACACTACGTATAAAAATACGAGGCGTAACAGATTAATTGGAGTTTGCAAATGGTCTACAAGACAATTGAAAGGAGATAAAATCTTTTTAATTGTGAACTTAGAGTAAGCAATACTATCTGGGTCAGATTTGTCTGCTAACACATGTTCAATCTCAACCGATCCTGTATCAACAAGGATGAATTCAAAATATTTTCTGGTTTTTAAGGAATTATCTGTCTCTACATAATTCCTGTTGGTATAAATTGGTTTTAAGAGATGTTTAATCTCATACCCTTCATATTCCTTGTCTAAAGCAAGGATAGGAAAAACCTGTAGAGAAATCATTTTAAATTTCTCTTTCTCCTTATGAGTAATTTTAACGCTATTCGGAGAAACTGCTTCTGCAAAACTTTGAGGCTGTTTCATTGCGTAACATTCACTTGTTTGCTTCTGGGAAAATCTAAGTTCTCCGCTTGGTGACGAAGATGAGCTGGGCTCTTGTTCCTTTTGAAAAGGCTTCTTCAAAATTAACATTTTTGACGAACTACTCTGAGGAAGTTCAGGAGGAATAATTGGAGGCAGTTGGGCCAACGCCGAATACCTGTTTAAATCAGGCCTTATGTGATTTATTTCAGGTCTTATTGCAAATGGTCCTGATGCTCTTGTTGGGCCATTTGTATTAGGCCTGGCTGGTTGTTTACATGCTATGGGCGTAATCTGTGGTCTGCTCATGTTTACCCTGCAAGAATTCTCTAGTTAGAAAATCTGGTAAAGAATTATTCTCACCTTTAATAAATTCGATTTGAAAATCGAAGCTAGATAATAAGGCTTGCGATCTGGCAAAAATTTGTTTAGAAACAATATTCTTAACATCCTTTTGAAGGATTTCTTTAGCAGATTTACAATCTACTCTAAGCAAGAATTCTTTATTGACTAAATCATAATGCTTGATAAATTTAAAGAAAACATTCAAATGTTTGAAATGAGAATCAATGTCCTCGGAGAAAATTAATACATCATCAATATAAACAATTGAAATATTGCTTATGTGATTAAAAATTGAATTCATAATATTTTGAAATTCAGATGGGGCATTCTTAAGCCCAAAAGGCATGACATTCCATTCATATTGTCCAAACGGGACATTGAAAGCAGTTTTATATTTATCCTTTTCAGCAATTTGAATTTGCCAGAAACCTGATTTTAAATCAAATTTGCTGTAATTTGCTTTAAAAGTTCTTTTTAAAAGATCCCTTTTGTTAGGAATCGGATAACGAATCCATTTTAAAACTGAGTTTAAAGGCTTGTAATTAATTACAAGTCTTGGAGAACCTCGTTCTTGTTCAGCTGCATTGTTAACATAAAATGCTGAACAACTCCAAGGTGATTTTGAAGGACGAATAATTTTATTATTCAAAACAGTTTTTATTTCTTCCTTACAAATTTCCATTAATTCATGGTTCATCTGGATAGGCCTAGCTTTTGTAGAAATGTCCTTTTCATCAAATCCATCAGTGTATGGTAAATCTATAATATGGGTCTTTTGATCCCAAAAAGAGTTTGGAAATTCTGAGCAAATTTCATTTCAAAATTCTTTTGAAGATTGGCAATCTTAACCACCATTCCCGGGGTTTTTAAAATTTGCTCAATTTTCTTAATTTTAGTATCTTCTTTGAGAAAACAAATCTGATTGATTTTAAATGCAGTTTGTTTATGTAAAAATTTACTTTCTTCAAGAGAAAGTGTCTTGATAAAAGGAAATGAAATTTCTTTTCCTAAAATTTTTGTTTTGATTGAATCAAAATCTGAAAGATAAGGTTTTATCTGAGTAATGAAAGGTATACCCAAAATAATTTCCTCATTAATGTTTTTTGTTATGACAAAATCATTAGCAAGGCAAATACCGTCATTGCAGATATGAGCATTAAAAAGTTTATAATTTATACATATACGCTCACCAGTCGCGTTGTATAGATTAGTAGTTCCCTTCTGGAGGTACTTAGTTGGAATTAAACCTTCGACAATGCAATTTCTATCTGCACCACTATCTAACAAAGCAATTTTGTTAAGTATAAAATTTGAATTAACAACTAGCTTAATCATAATATGAGAACTCTGAGGTCTCACTTTTGTAATCATACTGATACCTGCATCTTCATTACCTTTAGGTGATGGAGGGACCGACTGAGAGTTTGAGGAGTTATCTTCTTCATTTTCACTATCTGAAGTAGCAAGCTCTTTGCCTTTAGATGATCCCTTAGCATCCTTTAAGAATTGCTTTGCTAAGGCATTAATCTCAATCTTGTTAAGTCTCGTATTAACTTCTTTGATTTCTTCTTTAAGAAGATTAACTTCTGCTCGAAACCACTGAGGTTTCAGAACAGGGTAAATTCCGTGGTGTGGATTTCACCCAAACCATCCCAAAGGTTTATTATGATTCTTCTTTTGCAGGAAGTCCTACTCCAAGCGAAATGAAACCTCCTTCTCATAAGAAAAAGGATTCTATAGGAGTTATGAAATCAGTTGATAACTTTATTCATGATATAAAGAAAATCAATAAGTGGTGGATAAGTTCCAAACATGCTTTGAAGAAAGCATGGTATGTGGATACATACACAAAAGAACAAAGAGTCTTGTTCAAAGACAAATGGTTTAAAGATATGAAGAGATTCAAAACAGAAATTGAATTCTTCAAATGGTTTGAATGCTCAGGCCAAATCGATGAAACCAAATCATCGCTTCAGGTTTTGATAAACAGATGGCATACCAAAGATAAGGTTGTCGAAAGTATTACTCCGCCTATGGAAGGACTAAACATTCCTTACAGGAAGGATGTTTTACAGGCAGCTCCTTTCAAGAAGCCTTCTGAAAACAAAGAAACTGCTTTTGTGATAGTTGAGGATATCAACAAGGTTTTCGAACAAAATAATTATACTAACCAAGTTCTTCATGTTGTTTCCAAACAGATTGAAGATTCCAAGTATAATTATAGTGGTACCAGCCGAATTGGTAATAAACCAAGTTCTTCCAAAGGTTTCAAATTATAATCCAACCCCATTTTTAAAATCCATAAATTTTCTCCAGAAGATTTTCCTAAACCAGCTAGTGAGTTCAATAATTCTCCTGAAATTCTAGAAAGAATTAATGATCAGCTTAAGAGGCTTAAGATTACTCAGGGAGATAAGGTAGGCGCCTTAAAGGAAAGGCTTCCTCACTCCAAAAACTTTTATCCCAGACCTTCTTTTCCTGACATCCAGTTTGAAGAAAACAATATGCATCCCCAGAGTGTTGCAGATGGCACAGGTATAACAGAATGGAATATTGATGGAATGGCTGATGGCCAAATCTACAATAAACTCCAAGAGATGGGTATGAACATCACGGCCTATAAATGGAAAAATGCTACTGATAAGCAAGCAGCTAACAGGATAGTTGCAGGTTTTACAGGTACACTTAGAAATTGGTGGGACAATTATCTCACAGAACAAAATGGAAAAGAAATTCTTGATGCTGTGGCAAACAAGAATGTTGTTAAGACTGAAGGTGGACTTACCACTACTTCTGTAGAAATAGTTGAAGATGCAATTGCAACTCTACTTTATAGCATTGCAAAACATTTCGTGGGATAACCACGTCTATTTCAAGATAGAAGTTTAGAAATACTAAACAATCTTTACTGCAAGAAATTAACAGATTTCAGGTGGTATAAAGATATGTTTATTACAAAGGTCATGCTTAGAGATGACTGCAATAATGATTATTGGAAAGAGAGATTCCTTAGTGGACTACCTCCTCATTTTGCAGAAAAGGTTCGATCCAAAATAAGAGATCGATGTGAAGGTAAAATTCCATATTCAGAATAGACTTATGGAGATCTTACCAGCTTGATTCATTTCGTAGCAATGGAGCTATGTACTGATCTGAAGCTAAAAGAACAGCTTAAGAAAGATCAGAAATTCTCAAGTAATGAACTTGGAAGCTTTTGTCAAGACTTTGGATTCCCAAATCTAAAAACCCCTTCAGCAAGAAAGGCTTCAAAGAAAGAACGATCTGGAGAATCGTCACAAAAAAGAAGATCCTCAAGAAAGAAAGGATATTCAAAGAAGAAGAGAAGCAAGAAAACTTCTCACAGTACTTCTCAAGAAGACACTAAGTGTTGGACATGTGGAAAGTCAGGACACAAGTCTCCTGATTGTCCAAGAAACAAAAGAAAAAAGAAGAAGATCAATCTTCTTGAAGTAGATGAAGAAACTAAGGAAAATTTTCTCTCTATTTTAAACGAAGAAGAATCAGATTCAGATTCCTCTTTAGAAGAAGAAACTGAGGACGAAGAATTCCTCAATGTTGCTCAAGATTCAGAAGATAGTGGACAAGAATGCAATTGCCAAGGAGCATTTTGTCATTGTGATAGCCAATCTATCAGAGTACTCTCAGAAGATTCTACAGAAATCTTATTTGCAACTATTGAGCATATCAAGGATGATGATGCTCGAAGAAATTATCTTTTAGAGCTTCAAAAGCTTGTCACTAAATAGAAAGAAAAAGAAGTTGCAAGGAATGTAACTCCTTTCAGCATGAAGCAAATCATGCAGCGATACACAGATAAGAAGGAAGAACCTTCTATTAGTGAACTTCGAGTATAAGTTAATCTTCTTAAAGAAGAAATCAAAGAAGTTAAGACGAGACTTAAAAAGATTGAGATTAATGCCTTAGCAAAGCAATTCTTAAAGGATGCTAAGGGATCATCTAAAGGCAAAGACCTTGCTACTTCAGATAGTGAAAATGAAGAAGATAACTCCTCAAACTCTCAGTCGGTCCCTCCATCACCTAAAGGTAATGAAGATGCAGGTATCAGTATGATTACAAAAGTGAGACCTCAGAGTTCTCATATTATGATTAAGCTAGTTGTTAATTCAAATTTTATACTTAACAAAATTGCTTTGTTAGATAGTGGTGCAGATAGAAATTGCATTGTCGAAGGTTTAATTCCAACTAAGTACCTCCAGAAGGGAACTACTAATCTATACAACGCGACTGGTGAGCGTATATGTATAAATTATAAACTTTCTAATGCTCATATCTGGAATGATGGTATTTGCCTTGCTAATGATTTTGTCATAACAAAAAACATTAATGAGGAAATTATTTTGGGTATACCTTTCATTACTCAGATAAAACCTTATCTTTCAGATTTTGATTCAATCAAAACAAAAATTTTAGGAAAAGAAATTTCATTTCCTTTTATCAAGACACTTTCTCTTGAAGAAAGTAAATTTTTACATAAACAAACTGCATTTAAAATCAATCAGATTTGTTTTCTCAAAGAAGATATTAAAATTAAGAAAATTGAGCAAATTTTAAAAACCCCGGGAATGGTGGTTAAGATTGCCAATCTTCAAAAGAATTTTGAAAAGAAATTTGCTCAGAATTTCCAAACTCTTTTTGGGATCGAAAGACCCATATTATAGATTTACCATACATTGATGGATTTGATGAAAAGGCCATTTCTACAAAAGCTAGGCCTATCCAGATGAACCATGAATTAATGGAAATTTGTAAGGAGAAAATAAAAACTCTTTTGAATAATAAAATTATTCGTCCTTCAAAATCACCTTGGAGTTGTTCAGCATTTTATGTTAACAATGCAGCTGAACAAGCACGAGGTTCTCCAAGACTTGTAATTAATTACAAGCCTTTAAACTCAGTTTTAAAATGGATTCGTTATCCGATTCCTAACAAAAGGGATCTTTTAAAAAGAACTTTTAAAGCAAATGTTTACAGCAAATTTGATTTAAAATCAGGTTTCTGGCAAATTCAAATTGCTGAAAAGAATAAATATAAAACTGCTTTCAATGTCCCGTTTGGACAATATGAATGGAATGTCATGCCTTTTGGGCTTAAGAATGCCCCATATGAATTTCAAAATATTATGAATTCAATTTTTAATCACATAAGCAATATTTCAATTGTTTATATTGATGATGTATTAATTTTCTCCGAGGACATTGATTCTCATTTCAAACATTTGAATGTTTTCTTTAAAATTTTCAAGCATAATGGATTAGTCATCAGTGCTAAAAAGATTAAATTGTTTCAAACAAAAATTAGATATTTAGGACATGATGTTTATCAAGGTACCTATAAACCAATTTGCAGAGCCATTGAGTTTTCTGATAAGTTTCCCAATGTCATTTTTGATAAAACTCAGTTGCAGACATATTTAGGAAGTCTCAATTATGTTGCTGATTTTATTCCCAAAGTTAGACATATTTGCAGACCTCTTTTTGACAGGTTGAAAAGGAATCCTTCTCCTTGGAGTGACGATCAAACCAATGCGGTTATCTTACTTAAGACTTTGGGTAAACATGAGCAGACCACAGATTAGGCCCATAGCAGGTAAACAACCAGCCAGGCCTAATACAAATGGCCCAACAAGAGCATCAGGCCCATTTGCAATAAGACCTGAAATAAATCACATAAGGCCTGATTTAAACAGGTATTCGTCGTTGGCCCAACTGCCTCCAATTATTCCTCCTGAACTTCCTCAGAGTAGTTCGTCAGAAATGTTAATTTTGAAGAAGCCTTTTCAAAAGGAAGAAGAGCCCAGCTCATCTTCGTCACCAAGCGGAGAACTTAGATTTTCCCAGAAGCAAACAAGTGACTGTTACGCAATGAAACAACCTCAAAGTTTTGCAGAAGTAGTTTCTCCGAATAGCGTTAAAATTACTCATAAGGAGAAAGAGAAATTTGAAATGATTTCTCTACAGGTTTTTCCTGTCCTTGCTTTAGACAAGGAATATGAAGGGTATGAGATTAAACATCTCTTAAAACCAATTTATACCAACAGGAATTACGTAGAGATAGATAATTCCTTAAAAACCAAAAAATATTTTGAATTCATCCTTGTTGATACAAGATCGGTTGAGATTGAACATGAGTTAGCAGACAAATCTGACCCAGATAGTATTGCTTACTCTAAGTTCACAATTAAAAAGATTTTATCTCCTTTCAATTGACTGTAGACCATTTGCAAACTCCAATTAATCTCTCTAAAAGATTCAACCCACAAACCTATAACTGGTATTACTACAAGAATGCCTGGGTAAACTTCTTGTATGTTAGACCTACAACCCACACCTGGTTTGTGAAATACTGTCCAAAAGTTGCAGCTTCTATTATCCCAAGATGGTTCTACGAATGGTGGAGCTGTTTCGGTGGAAATAAACAAGTTATGCCTCGACAGTTTGCTGAGAAATATCCTCAGTTCCAGATTGATGAAGGCATATCAACATTGCCAGAGATTATAAAACTCTGTAAGTTTTTATTTAAAAAACGTTTATCTTATATTATAAGTTGGACGTTTGTTATTGCAGATTTTGACAGGATTAAGTTTCTTTCTAAAGAAATCCGAGTCAAAGGCTGGTCTCCAGCCAAAAAGGATACACCTCCATCTTCAAGTAAGAAGACATTATCAAAAGTTTCACCCTTAAAGAGTGAATTGAAGAAGAGACTCGAAAAGGCTATATCTGAATTAGATAATGATCCAGATGAAGTTGCAATTAATCAACTTCTAGATAAAGCATCCTCTCAAAGCGATGACAATGGTGATATGCTAAATCCAAAGGCTTAAGCAAATTCATATTTAAATCCATTTGATTAAATTCTAATTGAGGTATTAAAACCGGAATAATTAGTCTTTCTAATAGAGATCTAAAAAGGATCAGAATTATTAAGAAAGAAACAAAGGAGTCTAGATGGAATCTTTGTTAAAATAATCAAAATGGAATAATGAATTTCATCATCTAAAGTCCTAATCAGAAGGACCCAGTCAGGACCCGCAAAGCGTGGCCGACAAAGTTGGCAGACAAAGACTTTACTAAAGATAAAGTTAAAAGTAAAGATGCCTTCAAAAAGCAGTGGAAGAAAATAAAACAGCTATCATGCTTTATCAAAAGCAAAAGCAATGGAGGAAAATGAAAAGCCAATCAGAAGATAAGCTTTATGATTTTCTTTATCTCTTCTTGTCTATATAAGACAATGTAATTTATCATTCAAAGCATCAGAAAATTTACGAATACTAAATTTTTCTTGAATGCTCTCTCTCTCTCTCTATGCAAACATTATGGAATAAAGCTTTCAGTTTTGTAAGTTCTTCTGTTCTTCTTTTAATTTCCGCACTACGATCATTTTTATGGTATCAGAGCCATGTTAATGGCACAAAACTTTAGCATGATTAGCCAAATTTCTTTGTTGTCTGGGCTGTTAGAAATCATGTGATTGTTTAATAATAAGATAATTTAGACTTTGTTATTATCTTGTTTGTGTTCTAATTAACTTCGTTCTATATATTCTCTGAGTTTATAGTATTGTTATTATCTTAATAATAATCTAGTTAACTCGATTAATCAAGTTATGGGCCAAGGTTTCCTTATTATCATGTTGAGGTTTTGTCTCTGCATAAGTCTGAGTGTGCCGAATAATCTTCGACTTCAAGACTTGGTAAGCCTAAAACTAGATCACTGTAAGTCCAGTAAGACCCAGGGGGCAGGTGGCCGATCTTTTGGTGTTCCGTCCTACAATATGACTTGCCAAAGACTTGTAATATCCAACATGCGTGATATAAGTTGAGTAACTTCCAAGGCCAATTAATTGATTAAATCATTGTTTTCTATATTATTATCTTGATAATCTTTACTATAATTACTCTAGAATTATTTAGATCATTGTTAATCTTTTCATAATCTTGATAATACATTTTTTGTAAAGTTATCTTAATTGTTTAATAATCCTTGAAGTTCTTTCATGCCTAAAGATAACTTTTAGTTATTCTGTCACGACCCAAAATCGAGCCGCGAGTGGCACCCACACTATCCTACTATGTGAGCGAACTAACCAATCTAAAACCCCAACATATTGAACAAAATACAAAGCGGAAGACTTAAAACTCATTAACGAAAACAATTAAATAACTTCTAAAATTTATAACCCATTATCCCCAAAATCTGGAAGTCATCATCACAAGAACATCTATCCTCAAGTTACTAATATAAAAGTATCTAAGAAGCTAAAATAAATAAAGGCTAGTCCATGCCGGAAGTTCAAGGCATCAAGACATTGAAGAGAAGATCCAGTCCAAGCTAGAAGCATTAGCTCACCCTGAAATCCGGTGTAATGAAGACTGGCTAAAATCGCTGCTGAGTTGAAGATGACGGTACGTTTGCTACATTCCCCAAATAACAAAGAAAGAAACAACAAGTAGGGGGTCAGTACAAAACACAAGTACTGAGTAGGTATCATCGGCCAACTCAAAATAGAAAACAGTATATATCAGTTCATATCATAAATCAACTACAATACTCAACATGTAGCAACAAGTACTATAATCATCAATAAGTACTACCAAGTTCATCCATGAGGACTCAAGCCTCAATACCACACTCATTTTGGGAAATTAGGTTCATTACATTGAGTATTTTAACATCTCTCAAGATTCATTATCTTTCTTCCTCTTGTGTCGGTACGTGACACTCCGATCCCCTACTACTATGTGTCGGTACGTGACACTCCGATCCCCTAATTCTACGTGTCGGTTCGTGACACCCGATCCCCTAATACTATGTGTCGGAACGTGACACCCGATCCCCTAATACTATGTGTCGGAACGTGACACTCCGATCCCCTAACATCATTCTATCATTTCATCAAGCCTTCTTTTATACCAAGGCATCATCAATCTCAAGGTAAATTAGGGTTCTTCAAGATTTTGGATTCAAAAGCTTCATTATGCTTATTTTATCACAATCACATAATCACATTCATGCAAGCATACATTTAAGCATATAGAAGGGTTTACAATACTACCAATACATATCATTCACTATTAAGAGTTTACTACGAATAGTATCAAACCATAACCTACCTTCACCAAGGATTCTTGATCAAACAAGCAATCTCTCAAAGCTTTTTTTTTCCTCTTTGGTTGTCCCTCTCTATCGATCGTTTCTTTCTCTCCTTCTTCTCTCTATTTTTTTTTTTCTTCTTCCAAACTCTCTCTCTTTTCCCTAATTAACATATAATTAGGTATAAAAGATGAGGAAATAACCTAATAAGTAACTCAAGGTCATCTCCTTTACACCCCCAAGAATTTGAGTTATTAACATTGACCCACGAAATTTATAATTATAGGAAGAATAGTCCAAAACTCCCCTTTAAAACTTACCCAGAAATTCGACCCAGACTGGGATTACGCAACCTGTGACGGTCCGTCGTGCCTACGACGGTCCGTCCTGCAGGTTCGTCACAACCTTCAGAGACTCAATTTCCTTGATGAGTCTGAGACGGTCCGTCGTGCCTACGACGGTCCGTCCTGCACTTCCGTCACGACGGACAGAGAATTGCTCTCAGTACCCAATTCTCAAGAGTTGAAGTGCTTTGAAACGGAACCTCACAACGGTCCGTCATGTCTGTGACGGTCCGTCCTGCAGGTCCGTCACAGAGTTCAGAGAGTCGATTTCAGCACCCAAATATAAGAATTCCAAGTGTTTGGAACGAGACACCCTCGACGGTCCGTCGTTCCCATGACGGTCCGTCGTTGGATACGTCGTCTCCAACAGTTTTCCAGAAATAAAATCTGCTGCTCAAAACGACTAAGCAGGTCGTTACATTTGAGATTCACACACATTCAATAAAAGAATTTATATATCGTGTATCTTATTATGATAATCTTGGTAAGAAATAGCTCTCAAATACAAAAAGAAGTGAAAAAAAGACATAAAAGTTGAGCGTTTTGAGGAGATCACGTTCTCTAATATCAAATTTTGTTTGTCTGAATAAGAAAGCAAAAAAATATGTTGCTTTTGTTGATTTCTTACACAGAGTTTTTAACATATTAGAGTACATGACCTATTCATAAGCTCTTCTTTTGTTGACTTTCTTTCACTTTTTTTAAAAATATTTAAGAGTTCTTTCTTGCTATGCCTATCACAATAAAATAAAAAAATACGACGTATAAATTTCTTATTGAATGAGAGAAGCCTGTATAATATCTAAGTTGTTGCTACCATCAACAATTTGATCTCAAAATCCATTGATAATATCTAAGTTGTTCTTTCACCTAAAACCTGATGATTATTAGATGAGTAAGTATATATATTATTTACTCCTAAATATCTAATATAATCGGTAATTGAACAAATTTTACTACACACATATCTCGAACGCAAATATAAATTAAATTGAACGTGTCTACATGAGCTTCAAATAACTTATTTTCTCTTCGACAACCTAGAGTATTAATTTGATTCCCAAAATTTATATACATCCACATAAATTGAGAGTACATCTAGAATTTAGAGATTATAGAGTACATTTCTCATTTCTGCATTTGCAAAACACATAGAAAGAAATCATGTCATTTTGTCTACATTGAAGAGAAACAATGCAAAATGCTATACTTAGGGCAACTGATGTTGAGGGATTCTTCAATCATACTCGAGGAGAATATAAAGAAGGCCAAAGAGAACATTGAAACAATGAAAATGATAATGGCAACTTTGAAGAAGAAAATTGAAGATATAAAGATAGTACATCTCGAACAAGGACAAGCACATGAAGTTGAAAAGGTTAAGGTGCACTAACTTGACACCCAGCTGGAGCATGCTCAAGCAAAGCAAAGGGAGATTAAACAGCTCAAGAATCGAGTTCCTCCGGGGATTAAATCTAGCACTCAACCTCTACCTCCTTTGGGGTACGTAGAATTTTTATAAGCGGTGGTCGACACTCAAAGAAGAGAAAAAATTAGAGGGCAAACGTATTTTTATCGTTGGGATTTCATTTTTTTTCTTGTATAGAAGTTGTTTCTTCGTTTAGTTTTCAACATGTAATAGATTCTTGTTAATGTTTAAGAAAATTACTTATTGAAAAAATAAAATTAATCATTATAGACTGGCAAAATAAACTTTAGTATGTAATAGATTCTCCTTAAATGCTTTTAGTTTTTAGCTTAAGTTATTGTCAACATTTAATTTTAAAAAATTTGGTCCTCCTATACATGCCCTCCATTTTGGAGATCATATTTACAACTTTTTTTTATGTCCTCCAAAAAATTATCCCAAATGTATGAACTATTTTAAGATGGGTATTTTAACCAATATTATTAAATCTATATTCTCATTGTCCCTATTTATGTGACGGTTCAAAATACCAATTACAACTCTAGGTTTTCGAAGATTAAAAGAAAATAGTTTAAACTTATGTTGAGATGCTTCATTTTCTTATGTTAATTTCGATAAAGTGGTATTGATTATTTTTTTCATCCTGAAATAATGCATATGTGAGTCTTTATTTATTTGAAAGATTGTAAATTAGTAAGATAAATAAAGATCTAATAGTTGTTTCTAGGATGAAATTAGCTAAATGTAGACTAAATATTAATAAAGATCTAATGGTTTTTCCTTAGCTCGAGATTGCTACTAATTAATTCATAAATAACCCTCCAGTCCTAATGAAAGGGTTAAAACTCAATTTCAAGTTTGCTAATTCAAAATATTGATTTTCATCAAATTTGAAAATTTTATGTCCTAGGATTAGATATTCTTCCTCGAAACGTATATACATCACCTCAGGATTCATGTCATCGATGCCTGCAAGTCAAAAATCACAATATAAAGTTGCGAGAAGGCCTTTATAGGGATTCATGACCACATATTATTTATTAGGCATAATACATAAATATGCCCTTTAACTTGGCTTCGAATCACATTTACGCCCTTCAACTTTGGGTGTGCACAAGTAGACACTTAAACTTGTATAAAGTTGATCAAATAGACACACATGTCCTACATGTCATCCTACATGTCATTGTTTGTCCTACGTGGTGTCCTACGTGTATTGTGCTATGTAGGACTCATGTGTTTATTTATTTAAAAGTTGGATAGTTAAAGTGCTTGTTTGTGCATTATGAAAGTTGAAGGTCAAAGTTAAAATTTGAAGCCAAGTTTAGGATCCAATATATGTATTATGCCTATTTATTATATTTCCAAATTTTCTCTAGTAACAACTCCTCATATCAACTATAAACTCCTCTCTTTGTTCCCTAATTTTCATCCCCGAGTTGAATTTTCTATTCTTTCTATACATGGCCTCCACTTTGGAGACCATATTTAAGCTTTCTTTTATGTTGTCCCAAAAAGTAATTTTCAAAATTTTATTGACTAAAATCTGGAATGTAATAGTGAGAAGCAATCCACCAAAGCCAGCAACTCTCTTGTTTGTACTGCCTGAAGGCTCATCAAGATAAGTAATCCTAAAACCCAACTAATACAATGAATGCGGAAGTAAAACTTGAATAAAAATTTAATACTATAAAATACTGCAGAAAACAAGTTCACCTTAATTAAACCCCCAAAATCCGATTGTCACATGTACAAGCCTCTAAAGTATTCAACTGATTCAAAAGAAAAATACAAGTCTCATATGACCTTGTTTCTAGAGTAGAACAAGATCATAAACAAAAGTTAGAAGGTCCGCTGAAATGACAAGCAGCTACGTCACAAACCTCCATAAGAAGCCTCAGACAAGGAGAAGAGAAAATATCACAAGTGTCCGGGCTAGTAACCTACAAAAATGTAGAAACAAGGGGTGAATACCAAACCACATGGTACTCAACAAGTAAAATTCTAAACACAAGCTAAGGGAATAAAATACGCACACTCCTTACACACCAACCGAACCTCCACAACTACAACCTGCATAAAATCATTCCAACATAACAGTTCACAGTTTACATAGCACCTAGCTCAACAACAATCAGTTTAACAAATTACACATCCTCAACAACAACAACTCAATATTCATCAATCACAACTTTGACAAAAAGGCATTCACAATATCAGCAACCCACAATATCAAGTTCACCAAATAGAGGTAATCAATTATCAAGTACTTTCCAACGACCAATAAAACACAAGATCATCAAGAATGAAGGATGTCATGGGATGCAATAAACAATGTGACACCATGAAATTATATGCCTCAGAATATGAAGTACTCTCTCAACCATATATTATACATGATACTTCTCAAAAATACATCGAGAGTTCATGACCCATTGGGGATTTACGAGGTTCATATACTCACACAGACGATCTCCATGTGTATGTGCGGACGATTTCAACGCGCTATCACAAAATCAAACAATCCCAAGCACGGACAATCTCCACGTGCCCAACTTATAATCATAATCAATACCTCGCACAGACAATCTCTACTTTCCCAAATTATAATCATACTTGAATGGGGGTCAACGTGCTAAAGTAAGTTTGCTCTACTTAAAGAGTGTCAATGTAATTAAGTGAAATTTTGAACGTTCATAAATTTGGCTTTAAATGTTGATATCGGGTATAGAAAAACTCTATTTCACGGTCCATACCTCATTTGAACATATTAATACCTATAATTATCAATTCGAACTAACACACATAATTTATTAAATCATCACAAAAATTTTTGGTAAAAAACTACATGGAGAATGTTTGCCTCTTTAGAAGGCAAACAATATATACTACCATATATTTTAGTACGTAATGACTTAGGTGAGCCAATACACATGAAAATTGAAGGTCAATGAGTTTTGTTTCAAATGCCGCAATTTTGTATCATTTAATTTTAAATTAAATCATTATGACAATTTTACTATAGACTAGTGTAATTGTAAATATTGAAATTTCGAAAGTTTATAATTTTGGCTTTAGATGTTAACTTTTGGTATAGAAAAACTCTATTTCATGGTTCATACCTCATTTGAACTTATTAATACCTATAATTATCCATTAGAACTAACACACATAACTTATTAAATCATCACAAACACCCACAAAATATTTTGGTAAAAAAACTACATGCAATCAATGAGAGCCTCTCTAGAAGGCAAACAATGTATACTACCATATTATTTAGTATGCAATGAATTAGGTGAGCCATGACATATAAAAATTGTAGGTCAATGAGTTTTCTTTCAAATGCCACCAATTTGTATCATTTAATGTTTAAAGTAAATCATTATTACCATTTTACTAAAGACTAGTGTAATTGTAAATAAGTGAAGTATCGAACATTCGTAATTTTCGCTTTAGATGTTAATTTTGAGTATAGAAAAAAACTATTTCACGGTTCATACCTCATTTGAACTTATTAATACGTATAATTATCCTTTAGAATTAACACACATAATTTATCAAATCATCATAAACACCCACAAAAAATTTTGGTAAACAAACTACATGTAATCAATGTGTGCCTCTCTCGAAGGCAAATAATGTATACTACCATATGTTTTAGTACGTAATGAATTAGGTGAGCCGTTATATATAAAAATTGTATGTCACGACCCGAGTCTACACCCTGGACGTGGCCGACACTCAAGAACCATTGCTGGTCCCAAGCGAACCCTCATCCTGGCTAACTACAATCGGAAGACTTACTTAAGAACACAAAAGCTTAAAACAGAATAATTCATGAAACTAAAATACAAAACTTTACTTTAAGGATTAACTCTATATAAAATAATATATTAAACTCGCCAAAAATAGGCAACTTAATTCTTTATAACATTTAATAAAAATAAATGGTTAATACAGACTCCTTAGCTATACTGACTATCTATGAAGCCTCTAAATGACAATGATGTAAGTCGGGACAAGACCCACAACCTCCTGGCTAAACTGAAAAGTAAATGAACCATAACTAACTCAAACTCTCGGATGTATCAACGAAGCTCCTGTTGATAATCCTGTATACTTGTGTCTGCATCAAAAGAAGGTGCAGGCCAATTGCTCAGAACGTGGAATGTACGAGCATGTAAGAGGAATTCTAAGGCATAACATAAGCTTGATACTTGTTTAAAAAGGAAACATACTTACCTCTTTTCAACTCAAATCAAAGCAATAATAAGATATTCAACTCAAATATTAGATATTCAACTCAAAGATTAGATACTCTACTTCAAAGATATGAAACTTGACTCAGTGAAGCACAGACAAACTCAAGATACTCAACTTAAGGTACTCAACTCGAAATACTCAACTTATGATACTTAACTGAACTCATTTAAATATAAAGCAATTTAAAACAAGTGCAATATAAAGAAAAGTTGTTTAAAAGCATGATGTTAACTCAAGATAATAATATAATAAAAACATATCATGCTCTCTCTCAAAGTCTACTTGTACAATACATGAAAGAAGTCCTATACCTTCATTCATACTAAGCAGAACCCCTTGAGGATTCATGTAATTAATATTGTGGGAGTTTCTGTAACTGACAACTACCACTATGAGCCTAAGTGGTAATACAACGTCCCGCCCACGCTGCCAGAACTGTCCTATACTTTGTCGTCGCATAGAATATCCTCAACCTAGTGGATCCACTGGCAAAACTTACGTGATCATCTAAAAAGTATGACCCATTAATAACCATGATGGTTACATGGTTTACATGGATACTTGAGTTAATATGAACTCTCATACCCACATTGGTGCTCAATACTACTCCCAAAATATACTTTAGCTCATGCTTTTTAAATAACCTCTTTCCTCTAGGTTGAGATAATTTGCTCAACCCTTTATAGCTTTAGAAAGCCCTCTTTGAATCAATGTTCCCCTTTCTTGTTCAAAACTCTTTTGGGAAATCTTAGTTTCCTCTTAACTTAAATGTGAAAACATTTATAAACTTTTTAGAGAATACTTAGTTCCTTTATATCTTTTGAGAAATGAACACAACTCTTTACTCTTTAATTGACTTTAAACTTTTGATCTTAATAAACTCTTTAGGTAATACTTAGTTCTCTTTTATATATTGAAGGAAAGAATTCAACTTTTACTCTTTCTTTAACTCGAATCTTGAGCCTTAAAACGGAATTAAAACATTTAAATAAGACTGTTGGAAGCTTTATGAAACTTTGCTTTGACTTACTTCATAGCTTTAGACTTGACTTCTAACTTACTCGACTTTGATCCTAACTTTCCTTGAATTGAATTATGGATTCAAGGGTCATGATATCATGTTATGTATGATCTCATGATATTCAATTTGGAGGATTCATGCGGAATTATGGGCATGAACTACTCAACTTAAGGACTCAAAGACACTTCTTATCTCAAGATTGTTCAACTTATAGGGTTTATGTGGAATTATGGGCATGAAAAATTCAACTCAAGGACTTCATGGGTAAAATGTAATAGACCCATCATTAGAATTCCAAAGGAATAATGAACTCAATACTCAAGACTTAGAACTTGGAGATACTACTCCTATCAATGATACTCGATTTATGGAATTCATGCGGAAGTTATGGGAATGAACAACTCGACGCGAAGGTCTAAGTAACTATATGAAAATCATGTATAGGAATCTTATCATTCTCATACTTACTTCTTTAAAACTTAGTTCAAATCAATGGTTTACCTTAAAGTATTCACTATTGAACTCAAAAGCTTTCTTTAACTCTACTCTTAACTCTCTCTCTTGAATGTGAATTATGAATTCAAGAGTTTTTGGTTCATGAAATGAAGGATATCATGATGACAAGGTAGACTTATGAATGAATTCTCTTCATCCTTATACCCACTTACCAGAGTCTTGAACAAGTTACTAGAAGTTGTAGAGTACTCCTCAAAAGGACTCAAAGGGACATTCTTAGTATGCTCGAAGGAATTCTCAAAACTTAACTCTCAACACTACCTTGAATTTGAATTATGAATTCAAGGTTATGATCATGTTAGGACTGATTTTAGGTGTTTAGAAGTAGCTTAGATTAGTTAGAATCGAATAGGAGTGAAGGTGAACTTTAAACAAACTCAAATGGAGCAACTGGATGGGGTAGGCGACCCTGGGGCTATGGGTGGCGCGGGGCGCCAGCCCCTGAAGTACAGAGATGTGTTTGGGGCACTCTGGCAGGTGCGACGCGTCAGGCCCCAACTCAAAAAATTTGCCGAGCACTTTTGCTCGTTTTCTCATCCTAACTCATATAAAATCGAACGATTTCTTTCCCAATCACTTGGATTCAATTAATTAACTTAATTACCCTCTAATATACTTGAAAAAACACTAAAATTACACAATTTCATCTCAATAAATCATCAAAACCCCAACACAACAATATTTAGAATGAACTTGAAGAACACCTTTCAAAAACTCATCAAGAACTCTAATCTCTAAACTTTAAGAATGAAATTCGCTGAAAAATAACATGATTGGCGTGTGGTTGAACAAAACCAACATTATGGAAGCTTACATACCTCTTATGGATTAAACCCATGACAAAAATCTGCAACTAAACTCAAGAACGTCGACGAACGCCTTAATCCTTTCCTCATTTCTCTTCTTTTCTCTTCTTGCCTCTTCTTGAACTCTCAACTAAAACCCTAGGTGTATTAGGATTATAAAACTGTACATAAAAGGATTAGAACCCTAAAATATTATTAATAATGAATTAAATCTGATTGGGTTAGGAAAGGATCAAAATACCCCTCACTATTTTCGGCTTTCCTTAACAGGACAGCCTAACTTCAAAAGGTTATATCTCACAATGTGAACTCAAACATTAGCAAACTAGGAGGCGTTGGAAAGATAATTCAAAGGTGTTTCCTATGGTATCTTGTAACACACCTAATTCATCCTGTATTAGGAGTTATGTTCGTTTGAAGTTGACCCAAAACTCAAAGTTAACTTAACTATCCAAAATTTTAGATTTTGCTATTTCCAATTTATTTCTTTTTGGAACTCAAGGTGCTATATCTAGTGAACTAACCTTAATACTTAAGAATTTTTTTTATTCCTTGGTGAAATCTCACTCACTACGATTGACGCCTCAAATCTTAGTTCGAAGTTTTTTTCCTGGGGTGTTACAATATCTCTCCCTTGGGATTATTCGTCCTCGAATGACGACTGAACTCGATATAAAATGGTTTGCTCTTACTAGGGTCTACATCTATTGGTATGCTCTTACTATATTGAAGATTAACTCAAATATTTAAGTTTCGATTCTATACCTCTCTATAGGGAATCTCCTCTCAAACTATTACTCTTTACCACCATATTCAAGCTTAGAAATCTAACAACTACATGAACTCCTTGAATCAACTCCTTATGAAATTCTCAACACTTGACTTGATTTCTCATCGTATCATCTCCCCGTAAGGTCTAAAGATAACACTTGAAAGTTATGGACATATTCCACATCTTTAACTGGTGTATATTCTCTTAATGCTCTTTTACTCTTGTGACTTAGCCACACCACTCCTCTTATATAAATGTTAGGTTCTCTACTACTCGCATTCATTGCAACAACTGTCTCAATTCCTCACCTATTCTATGTCAAATCTACCAATCAAATCTCAAGACTAACATCATCACCCTTTTGTTGCTATCTTTTGTTCATGACACTTATCTCAAATTGAAGCTTAATATTTATTACTAAACCCGAATATCAATATGATTGCTCGTGTACTATACTATACGTCAATACTACTAGGAGCTCATGACAATTAGGCAATCCTTACCTCTCAGTCTGCATACTTGAATTACCATCACATCCCATTTCACAATTTAAGTACTACTTAATGACTTACTGTGCGCATTATCTCTCAAATAACTGTATCATCCTCTGAATACCATGCGGTTCTCCTTTAAAAATTTATAAGCCTAGATTAGATCTATCACCTTATGAATACCCTTTCTCTTCTATTCACCACTTGCACTTGGTCATTACTAACACAATGACACATCATCATAAACTCCTTTATAGCTGCAACACACTCTACCTCCTATGATGGAATCTTTCCAACTTATCGCTTTTTAGTCTACTCATAAGGGAAAACTCTTCATTACTAACTTACTAGGTACATGACCATTGTAACATACTTTTCCACAATACCATATCCCTTACTTAGATTACTAAATATATGCATACTTTCCTATAACTCTTGGCTCTTTCACTTTTATTACTCATGATCTCATAACTCATGGTACTCTTTTGGGAGAAAATTATACCCAAGCTCTAAAAATACTTCTTAAAAAGGACCTCAGTTGAAACAAGGCTTAAAAGAAAGAATACAACTCACTTTTAGCTCAAACGCACGATATAAATGAATATGGGTGCATTCCATTGAAACTAAACACTTAACTTACTCTTCGGCTTCTCTCAAGCCCCTCTGGAGTCTCTTGACTTTCTCAAGGCTCTTGCTAAGAACAACTCATCGATAAGGATCTTTAAACTTTACTTTTCAACCACCTCTAGTATAATGGGTAGTCGAATGAATAAGAGAACGCACGAGTTAGGATACATCTCTATGACTTCGATCTTTCGCACGATTAAGAGTATGAAAGAAAGGAAAGTTTTCTTAAATGCCTATAGTACCTCATTCATAGAAGTGGGCCACCCTAAAACCATAAATAAGATCATATTGACATGAATTCCTAGACACCCTAGGACACTTAACCCTTCCTCTTATACCAAGTTTGTCATGACCCGAGTCTACACCCTGTACTTGGCCGGCACTCAAAAACCATTGCTGGTCCCCAAGCAAACCCTCATCTTGGCTGACTACAAGAGGAAGACTTACTTAAGCATACAAAATCTCAAAACATAATAAAATTCATGAAACTAAAATACAAAATTTTTAACATTAAGGATTAACTCTAAATAAAATAATACATTAAACTCTCTGGACAACTTAAGTCTTTAAAATATTTAATAAAAATAAATGTTTAATACAGCCTCCTCAACTATACTGACTATCTATGAGGCCTCTAAATGTCAATGATGGAAATCGGGACAAGACACACTACCTCCTGACTAAACTGAAAAGTAAATGAAATCCTCAAGAAGCAAGGAGGCTCACCATAGCTAGCTCAAACTCTCAGATGTATCAACCAAGATCCTGTTGATGATCCTGTATGTGTCTGCATCATGCGAAGATGCAGGCCAATTGGCTCAGTACGTGGAACGTACGAGCATGTAAGGGGATTCTAAGGCATAACATAAGTTTGATACTTGAATAAAAAGGAAACATACTTACCTCTTTTCAACTCAACTCAAAAGTAAGAATAAGATATTCAACTCCAAGATTAGATATTCAACTCAAAGATTAGATACTTAACTTCAAAGATATGATACTTGACTCAATGAAGCACAGACAAACTCAAGATACTCAACTTAAGGTACTCAACTCGAAATACTCAACTCATGATACTTAACTGAACTCATTTCAACATAAAGCAGTTTAAAACAAGTTCAATATGAAGAAAAGTTTTTTAAAAACATGATGTTAACTCAAGATAATAATATAATAAAAACATATCATGCTCCCTCTCAAAGTCTACTTGTGCCATGCATGAATGAAGTCTCATACCACCATTCATACTAAGTAGAACCCCTTGAGGATTCATGTAATTAATACTGTGTGAGTTTATCTAACTGACAACCACCACTATGAGCCTCAGTGGTGATACAACGTCTCGCCCACGCTGCCAGAACTGTCCTATACTTTGTCGTCGCATAGAACATACTCAACCTAGTGGATCCACTTGCGAAACTTACGTGATCATCTAAAAATTATGATCTGTAATACCCATGATGTCTACATGGTTTACATGGAGACTCGAGTTAATATAAACTCTCATCCCCACATCGGTGCTCAATACTACTCCCAAAATATACTTTAGCTTATGCTTTTAAAATAACCTCTTTCCTCTGGGTTGAGCAAATTGTTGAGATAATTTGCTCAACCCTTTATAGATTTAAAAATCCCTCTTGGAATAAATTTTCCCTTTTATTGTTCAAAACTCTTTTGGAAAATCATAGTTTCCTCTTAACTTAAATGTGAAAACAGTTATAAACTTTCTAGGCAATACTTAGTTCCCTTATATCTTTTGAAGGAAAGACTTCAACTTTTACTCTTTCCTTAAAACTGAACTAAAAGGATTAGACCCCTAAAATATTACTAAAAGCGAATTAAATTTGATTGGGTAAGGAAAGAACCAAAATACCAATCACTATTTTCGGCTAACTTTTCTTATCTGGACAGCCTAATTTCAAAAGGTCATATCTCACTCATCCAAACTCGACAGCGTTGGAAATATAATTCAAAGATCATTTCTATGGTATAATGTAGAACAACTAATTCATCTTGTACTAGGAGTTATGGTTGTCTGAAGTTGATCCAAAACTCATGCTTAACTTAACTCTCCAAAATATCAGATTTTGCTATTCCCAATTTAGATTTTAGAACTAAGGTGCTAAATCTAGTGAACTGAGCTTAATACTTAAGAAATTTTTTATTCCTTGGTGAAATCTCACTCACTACGATTAACGACTCAAGTCTTAGTTTGAATTTTTTTTCTGGGGTGTTACATTGTAGGTCAATGAGTTTTCTTTCAAATGCCACAAATTTTGTATCATTTAATGTTTCAAGTAAATCATTATTACCATTTTACTTGAGACTAGTGTAATTGTAAATAAGTTAAATTTCGAGTGTTAATAATTTTATCTTTAGATGTTAATTTTGTGTATCGAAAAACTATATTTCACAATTCGTACCTCATTTGAATTTATTAATACTTATAAGAGAAATGACATAAAGTGACAACTAAAGTTGTCATGAATTTTAAAAATGACACCTTAACTATATTGGTGTCCTATTACCCCACAAAAGTATTTAATATCTTTGTAAAAGGGTCATTTTGACTCGTTTTCTCACCCGGTTTGTGAACATGCACAACACGCGCGTGAAAGTTTGTTTTTGCTGACAAAAAACAATTAAAGTGCCAGATTTCACTTGTTTTGTTTATTAATTATTTACTTGATTTAAATCATCTTCTTACCCAAAACATTACCGTATCAAATTCGACATTACCATTTTCAAGGTCTTCTTTATAATCATCTCCATTAAGAACTTCATTAAAGTCTCAATTCAACAATCAATTCTCAAATTTCCTCTATTTCGAAATCCTAATTTTAACTGAAAAAACTCAAACCCAGCAAAAATTGTTCACACCCAAGTGCAAAAATACTAAAAAAAATTCAACCCAAAAATAGAGAAAGGCAAAAATCAAAGCAAAACCTAACTACAACACCAAGAAAGAGAAACAAAAGAGAAAAAAATTCACACGAAGAGACAATTATATACTGAAGCGAGAAGAAGATCTGATCAGCAGAAAGAATAGGGATAAATAGAGATTGAAGGAAAGGATTTTATATTAATAATAAATAAAATGTCCGTGAAAATGGCAAATTTGACAAGGGACAGAAATGAAATTAGGAACATTTTTTAGTTTTAATGGAAATGTAGATATAGCTTGTGTGTATCACACGTGACTATCAAGTTTTGAAACAAATTGGGTCGGATCAAAATTAGCTTAAGCCTCACACACGTCTTACTAGGTGAGGAAATGGCCCTAAATGACCGTTTTACAACGATATTCAATACTTTCGTGGGTAATAGGACACCCGCAAAGTTAAGGTGTCTTTTTGAAAATTAGAGACAACTTCAATGGTGACTTTATGTCTAATATATACTTATAATTATCCATTCAAATTAACACAGATAATTTATTAAATCATTAAAAACACCCACAAAAAATTTTGGTCAAAAAACTACATGCAATCAATGTGTGTCTCTCTAGAAGGCAAACAATGTATACTACCATATTTTTTAGTATGTAATGAATTAGGTGAGTCATGACATACGAAAATTGTATGTCAATCCGTTTTCTTTCAAATGCAACCAATTTTGTATCATTTATTGTTAAAGTAAATCACTATTACTAGAGACTAGTGTAATTATAAATAGGCATAATACATATATTTGCCCCTAAATTTGGCTTCAAATTTTATGTTTGACCTCAAACTTTCACAGTGCACAAATAGGCACTTTAACTACCTATTTTTTTTTATAACTAAACACGCGAATCCTACATGGCAAAACGCGTGTTATGCACGTTTTTTGTGCGAGTTATGACTAATTTTGAGGCCCACAACGGTAAAAAAAATGCTGAAATGATAAATGTACCCTTAATGAATCCCTTTTATACATATCTTTATATTTCCAAATCAAAATCTCATTTATCTTTCCTCCTCTTTCAAACCAAGATTTTTTCCCTCTCTTTAAAACGATTTGTGCTCATATTTTTTGTGCAAATGGCTTCTAATTTTTTTTGTCATTGTGGAAAAAGAGCTATAATGAAGATTTCTTGGTCTGCAAACAATCCAGGTCGTTGGTTTCTTGGATGTGAAGATGGTCGGTTATGGTTCCATTTAAAACATTTTTTTTGTTTAAATTTTAGTTCTCAAGATTCAATTTTGATAGTGAATTTGTTTTTCTTAAATAGGTTGGATGCAAGTTTTTTAGGTGGTGTGAACTTGATTATACTGAACACGCTAGAATTGCTGTTTCGGGATTACAAAAGAGGATAAAAAAACATTGTGAAGAAAAGAAAAAGATTAGGAGGAAATATCGAGTTTCGCTGATCATTGTGATACTATCTTGGATTTATAGAGAGTTCTTTATGTAGTAAATGTTATGTAGATTGGTTGAAACAAAATCATTTTGTTTGTAATGTAGCTTTCTTTATGGGTTAATAGCTGCCAATATCTATTGTAAGCAATCAAAGTAATGGATTGAAATGCACTATTTTAGAGTTGACAGTTTGTCTCTCAACATTGGCTTCAATATTCATCACTATACTTCAATCGATTAGCATCATTCACACACTTTCATACTAGCATGATTCACACACTTTCATACATAGTAAACACCTAACATCAAGGCAGCCTTAATATCAATCATAACAAACACCAAAAAGCTTCACAAAACACAACTTAACATCCATTAAACACAACTTAACAAACTCCAAATATTGTCTATGCAAACATACATCAAAATGATCAGTAATTGGAGTATGTCTTTCTTTACAAACAGTTATCAAAATAAACAAAAACAAAGACCTCCTAGATCAAAATTTATACACATCACTAAGACTTTGAGCTCTTATGGAACCCACTTCCCCTTGAATTTGCTTTGCACCTTTGTCTTTGACAATTGTTGAAGTTGATTTCCAGTCATTGCAGATTTTCCTTTCCATTTTAAACTAGGTGGCTTGAATCCAAGATCAACATTTGTTTGTGATGCATCTTTAAATGCTACCCTATTCCACTTGTAATAACTCTTTCACTTGATCTTTCTGGCTGCATAATCCATAGGGCATTATATAGTATAGTTATATAAAGATGTAAGAAAATCAATTGAAGAAGGCAATATACATACGTTAATCACTTGTCTTCCAGTTTGTATATCTGTGTAAACACCAAATCCCACATCTCTTGTTATTTTTCTTCCAACTGAAGGAGCTAGTTGCATTCCAACTAAAGAAGTTGGTGTCCTTCCAACTGAAGAAGGTGGTGGCATTCCAACTGAAGAAGATGATGTCCATGTTGTTGAAGAAGATGTTTCCCTTGCAGTTGACTGCTTCTTTTTCATTCCTTTAACCTTTGAAGTATCAGCACATAAAGAAAAGGCATTTCCAGTGCGGCTGCCTCCTTGGTGGTTGTGAAGGCTTAAACCCAATGAACCTTATAGAGTTAGGGTAAAATGTGAAGGGAAGTGTAAATGGGAAATCTTTGCAAGCTTCGATAAAGATTCTGGAATTCTTTTTGTAAAGAAATACTATCCTGCTCATAGATGTATTTCAAAGAATAGGAACAGGTTGTGCACAACCAAATATCATACCCAACTCAAAGAAAGAAATGGAAGAAGAAGAATCATACCTCAGTTTGTTGTTTTTTCTTCTTGAAGGTAAATCAACACCCGGTTGTGCTAAAACATCTAGCTCCTCATCACTATCTTCACTTGGTTCATCTGATGAATCAATAAACACTTCATCACCTCCCAATTTTCCATTATATTTGGCTGCCTTATTGGTGAAGATATTTTCAAATCCCTTATCTATGCCAACTTCTCCAAGCTCAACACCTTGATCCTTTGAGGGTGTTTTAGTTCTCTTTTTTTGCTTTGCAGCTTCATTCTTTTTGTCTTCCCTAAGTTTTTCTCTAAAAGCTCTTAGTTCTTCATCAATTTCACTATCATCCTGATCTGGAACATCATCTCAGTCATCCTGTTCAAAGTCAAGAGAATCACCATTTCCTTCCTCTAATGGTTGTTCAACTTCACCTACCCCCTTTTTACCATGCTCACTGTGTGAAACCCTAGAGCAATTTCCCAATTCTTAATTATTTTTTTCAATAGAAAATGGTCCCAAAGTAGTTGTAGCAGTGGACCCCCTTTCTTTATCAGTCACATGCTTCAAAAATAACTTAATAGATGACCCACTCCACAAATCTTTAACAAAGTTATATAGTTAGTTGTCACTTTCTAACTTAACAAAATTATGGGTTATAGGGTCTTCAGTAAAAAAAGCATCAACTTCATCATACCCAATATCTTTTTCATACGATTTCAGTTCGGTCAAAGAGAAGTGGTCCTTATCTATGCTGAATACGATGTTTTCCAATTTTGACACATATTGACCTTTATAAAAGCGACCTCGATGGTGAAAATAGCTATAATATAACCCATATGTATAAATTTGTATGAAAATAACGATTTTACACTCATGGTGACAAAAAGATTCTACTTTGTAATCAAAGATAAACTTTCAAAAGAGCTAAATCGAGGCATACCTGAACTAAATCGAGGAAGATGAATAGATGAGCATCAACTTCAGTAGCAATCTTGAATGATTTTCCCTTTTGATTCCAAGATTTTGATTCCCCTGATAACCTAGGGTTTTCACCTTTGAGCTTATTGCCTTTGATTCACAATCGGGTGAAAGTGAAATGGGCTGAAATGTTTTTATCCCTTCTATAATAATTAAAATTAATTTTAATTTTTTTTAGTTCGTAAATGACGTGTAAAATATTTTAAAAAAAATGACGTATAAAATATTTAATTAGTTGGCAGCCATTGAGTGGCTCACTAATACACGTGGGCGCGATTGCATTTCACGCCCTTTGACTCCAAAAATCGCGTGTTTAGTTATAAAAAAATAGGATAGTTAAAGTGCCTATTTGTGCACTATGAAAATTTGAGGTCAAACTTAAAATTTGAAGCCAAGTTTAGAGGCAAATATATGTATTATGCCTTATAAATAAGTGAAATTTTGGAAGTTCAAAATTTTGCCTATAGATGATAATTTCGGGTATAGAAAAACTCTATTTCACGGCCAATACCTCATTTGAACTTATTAATAGCTATAATTATCCATTCTAACTAACACACATAATTTATTAAATCATCACAAACACCTACAAAAAATTTGAACAATAAACTAAATGCAACCAATGTGTGTCTCTCTAGAAGGCAAACAATGCATACTATCATATCATTTAGTACATAATGAATTAGGTGAGCCATGACATATAAAATTTTAGGTCAATGAGTTTTCTTGAAAATGGCACTAATTTTGTAAAATTTTAATGTGTAAAGTAAATAACTATGACCATTTTACTAGAGACTAGTGCAATTGTAAATAAGTGAAATTTCAAACGTTCATAATTTTTGCTTTAGATGTTAATATCTGATATAGAAAAATTCTTTTTCACGGTCCATACCTCATTTGAATTTATTAATATTTATAATTATCCATTAAAATTAACATACATAATTTATTAAATCATCACAAAAACCCACAAAAAATTTTGGTCAAAAAACAACAAGCTATCAATGTGTGCCTCTCTAGAAGGCAAACAATGTATACTCATATCTTTTTGTATGTAATTAATTAAATGATTCATGACATATGAAAATTGTAGGTCAATCCGTTTTCTTTCAAATGCCACCAATTTTGTATCATTTAATGTTTAAAGTAAAACACTATTATTAGAGATTAGTGTAACTGTAAATAAGTGCAATTTCAAACGTTCATAATTTTGGCTTTAGATACTCTATTTCACAGTTCATACCTCATTTGAACTTATTAATACCTATAATTATCTATTCGAATTAACACACATAATTTCTTAAATCATTACAAACACCTAAAAAAAAAAGGTCAAAAAACTACATGTAATCAATGTGTGCCTCTCTAGAAAGCAAACAATGTATACTATCATATCTTTTAGTGCATAACGAATTAGGTAAGCCATAAGATATGAGAATTGTAGGTCGATGAATTTTCTTTCAAATGCCACCAATTTTGTATCATTTAATTTTTAAAGTATATCATTATGACCATTTTAGTAGAGACTAGTGAGATTGTAAATAAGTGAAATTTTGAACGTTCATAATTTTGGCTTTAGATATTATTTTCGGGTATATAAAAACTTTATTTCACGGTCCATACCTCATTTGAACTTATTAATACCTATAATTGTTCATTCGAACTAACACATAATTTATTAAATCATAACAAACACTCATAAAAAATTTTGATAAAAAAAATTACATGCAATTAATATTTGCCTATCTAGAAGGCAAACAATGTATACTACCATATCTTTTAGTACGTAACGAATTAGGTGAGCCATAACATAAGAAAATTGTAGGTCGATGAGTTTTCTTTCAAACGCAGCCAATTTTGTATCATTTAATGTTTAAAGTATATGTCAGCATGACCATTTTACTAGAGACTAGTATAATTATAAAAAAGTGAAATTTCAAACGTTCATAATTTTTTCTTTAGACGATAATTTCGGGTGTAGGAAAACTCTATTTCACAGTTCATACCTAATTTAAACTTATTAATACCTATAATTATCCATTCGAACTAACACACATAATTTATCAAATTATCACAAACACCCACAAAAAACTTTGGTAAAAAAATTACATGCAAACAATGTGTCTCTCTAAAAGGCAAACAATGTATACTACCATATCTTTTAATAAATAATTAATTAGGTGAGAGATGACATATGAAAATTGTAGGTCAATGAGTTTTCTTTCAAATGCCACAAATTTTGTATCATTTAATGTTTAAAGTAAATCATTATGACCATTTTACTAGAGACTAGTGTTATTGTAAATAAGTGAAATTTCAAACGTTCATAATTTTTGCTTTAGATGTTAATTTTGGGGAAAACGACACTTTTAGTCCCTGTGATAAGGCTATATTCTTATTTTTGTCCTTGTGTTATCTAACTTAGCACTATTAACCTGCAATTATATCAGGTGAGTGATTTTAATCCCTCAACTAACAGATCCAAAAAATATTAACAGAGACATCACTGCTAAAAGGGGTAATTCGGGTATTTCATTTTAATTCTCTCTCTTTAAAGAATTAGCTTGAAGACCCACCGAATAGGCATAGATTTCTCTCTTTGTCCGACGAACTCAGAAGTCATCTAAGGCACAAAATCCACCTGGATCTACTGAAACATCAACAATGTATTTGTGATTTTTTGTATGTTACTGCTCTGATTTATTTAACTCTCATGGTCTCTTCTCGATTTTTTTTATAATTTTGAGCTGGATTTTTGTGTTCATAAAAGGGAATTTTCTTATTAATGCCTGTTGTTCAATTGTATTGCTGCAACTTTTGGCCATTTCTAAGTTATTCAACAATTCAAAGAAAGTAAATTCACCATTCATTTTTAATCGACTAAATGAATTGATCTCCCGATGGCTACTTTCCATGTCCAAATGGCAAGATATATGTGTAGTTCTCAAAGCTACTTTTTCCGTTTTAATCGTTTGATTGGGACTTACAGTTTAAAACAAGCCTTAGAAAATTATTACTAATGAATTTCATAATCTTACATTTGTTTAATTATCCAAGGCATTGGCAGAGAATGGATTTGAACCATCGAAATGAGCAAGAAAACATTTGCTTGTTACCTTTCTACAATAACTGGTCATGTTGAACCTTTTATTTGTCATCTGCCAAAATGGCTTTTTGCAGTGATCGTCCCTATCTTTCAGAGCTTCATCTGGATAGGAGGCTTGGAGCTGCTACTATAAGGTAATTGATTCTTTAGTCTTCTTGTTGCCTATTAGAAAATTTTCATCAAGAGAAATTGAGTCGACGACTTTTACTTCAATAAAAGGACAAGGGTGTATCGAGCAATGTAAGTAGCAAGATAAATGACTAAAAGTTGATGCTCTTTGTCTCTTACTAGTAAAGAAAAAAGCTTTTGTTATCTTGTTAAAGGCTTTTTACCACTTGCTCTGCCCTCCGAAGCGCGCACTTCTGAATAGAAACAAATCTTTCTGTTTTCATCTTCTATACCAAAGTGATATCGATGATGAAATGAAACACAAAGTATAGGAACTGGTCTTTGTGGTTTTCTGAATCAAGCACGACATATTTTTTATATCTCTCTATCAGGTTGAACAAGTAAAATCAATTAGCGATAACCTATGACTTTTTAAAAGACGACTAGATCCAAACCGACTTGAAATGGGGTGATCTCCTCTTTGACTCTAGAAAGTATAACTACTGAAGCTCTTTCAACTTGTCTATATATGTTCAGAAGTATCTAGTATTTATAAATGTTGAAAATACACCTGTATAAAGTAGCTCATTGTCGTACTCCTCCTTAGATACCAGGTTAGATAAGCTTGAAGAATTTTTAAAAATAGTTATCCAAGACTAATTAATAGAAATAAAGAAGCTTTTTCATCAGTTGATATTATACCAATAGTTGATATATTGTAAGACCAACACCACAAGTGTCCTAATGCCAAGCATTTAATTACTGTAAACGGTGGTATTGAAGATTGGAAGTGAAGGTCGTTCTAGTCATGTAAGTTACAGAAACAGTACATATTGCTTTCTTAGCATTTGACCCTTTCATTTTTTTTAGCAAATTGTTCTTTGAACTTTTATATATGATAATGTAGCTTATCTTCTTTGGTTACAAAATATCGCAAGTGTACTTGGAGATGGATAACACGACATTGCTCTTGAGATTCTTATCATGTTTCTCTTATTGAAAAGGTATTTTCTGTTTCACTAGAATCTGTGACATAATAGGAATATGAAAGCATTAAACTATACATTACTTTAAAATGGCAACAAAAAGATGTTTAAAAGTCATCACAAAAATAAATCTAAAAATGGTGTCTTTAAAACACATATCCATCCCTATTACTTAACTTAAAAATCGTCACAAAAGAAATAGATCCATAAGCACATACTTCTCGCTCATGGTGTCTTTAAAACACATATCCATCCCTATTACTTAACTTAAAAATCATCACAAAAGAAATAGATCCATAAGCACATACTTCTCGCTCATCAATTTTTTTGATTTCTTTATTTATTATGAACCAATAGTTCTCTTCTTAATGTGTCCCTTTCTTCGTAAGAGAACTAGTAAGTTTAAATATTTACCACTTAATAATCAAAAAAGAGTTTCACTATTTGCCGCACGAATTGATATTAAAAACATGTATATTAAGAAAAGTACTTACTGTCTGTTTAGTCACAAACGAGGAACTAGGCTGCATTGATGGTTGGCTCTCACTAACAATACTTGAAACCTGCAATAAGAGAAATATTTAGTTGTTCTTTCTTACTAAACTTAACCAACTCATTATCAAAAAAGAATAAAAGAACAAAACAAAGATGTACGTTTGGAATACTTGCATCTGTTACATTGCTTGGCTCACCAGAAGGGCCTTCTCTTTCAATTTGTTGTTCTTGAACCTCTTGTTGGCTGGTTCCCATGATAATAGGACATCTTCTACTATTATGTCCTATTTTTCCACATGTACCACACTTCTTTTTTTTACCTTTTCTGGATGCTTTTAGTGAGACATGTTTTTTAAGATTTGATTCTTTTTGGGATGTCTCATCAGATCCTCTCTTTCTTAATTTTGGCGGTCTACCAGGCTGAGTTTTGTATATCGTTGGCAGTGGTGGTTCAACTCCTATTTTAGGCCACTCTTCAGAGCTGTTAATTGGCAAGATGGAGTGTTCATAGCCCTTCATATACTGCTCAGTTGTGTAGCATTCATGGACATACATTTCTGGTTCGTCTTTTTTAACCCATATAGCCGCAATTGCATGATGACAAGGTATTCCAGTTAACTCCCATCTCTTACAAGAACATATCATCTCCTTAAGATCAACAGAGAATAGTCTAAGATTGATGTCCTCAATTTGATAATGAAACTGGTCAGCTTTAGTGACAATAGATTCAGCAGCCTTAGATTTGTTCTCCTCTAACTTCAACAAGATTTTTGGACAAATTTTATGTCCATGCTTCATCATGTTATCTCTGTTCTTCTGAAATCTTGACATCATGTACAACCTAATTAACTCGAGCATTGTCAAAATGTGTTTGTCTCTAGCAACTAATAGTACACTATTGAACGACTCACACAAATTGTTCAACATATCACACTTCGGGAAAGAAGAGAAAAAAGCTCTGGACCAGTGAATAGGAGGCTTGTTAGTGAACCATTTAGGGGCTTCAGGGTTCACGTTTTTCATTTCTTCCATGTACTTGTGAAATGCAGCTTCAGTGGTTGCCCTTGCAGATTTCCATAGAACATTCTTCAGTGCTTGTCCTCCGAAACCTTCAGTTTTAAAGTTATTGTGCAGGTGCCTCAGACAAAATCTATGTGCTACATCCGGAAGTACCTCATCAAAAGCTGGAAGTAGACCCTTTTGCTTATCTGAAATAAAAGTCCACGCACGAGAATTTTGTGACATTCTTAGGTCTTCATCAATAAGAGTGAGAAACCAATGCCATGTTTCCTTCAATTCTCCTTCTACGACAGCAAATGCAATTGCATACATGTTGTTATTTCCGTCAACACCTCCAGCAGTCAATAATTGACCGCCCTTTTGATGTCCTTTCAAGTGACATCCATCAACCCCTATGATTGGTCTACATCCCGCTAAAAATCCTTGCTTAGTAGCCGCATAACAAATATAAAGCCTTAAAAATCTTCTTTTGCCTGTGACCATTGTGTTTGGGTTATCATCCATCTTCAAAATGCATGTAGTACCAGGATTACTCCTCCGTAACTCAGCGCAATAGTCCCACAACATGTTAAATTGTTCTTCTTTAGTTCCTGTAATCAACTTCATTGCCTTTTTCTTTGCCCTGTAAGATTGGTATCTACTAAGTGTGCACTTGTGAGTTCTCATTACATGAGCTTGAAATTCCTTGACACCCTAGGTAGGATTAATTCTGAAATCTTCTGCATACTTCTTAGATAAAAATCCAGAGTCAATAGTCTTATTGTCTCTTTGGTTGCCACATTCATGATCAGGGCCTATTGTTTTGATCTGGAAAGGTTCATCCTGATTGGCCTTTGATGCAAATATGAACCATTTGCAGTTTGACACTTTGCAAATTGCTCTTGACCTCTGAGTTTCATTCTTCAAAAATTTGATGTCTTTCTTCTTCATCACAGCATGTACTTCAACAGACCACTTAAACTCTTTACTATTACTGAAAATCATATTGATCAAAAATTTAAATGTTGGATCCTCCAAGTCTTTGCTTGGATTGAAAATGATAGATCTTTTAGGATTATCATCATCTGAATCTCCATGCAAACTCATCAATTCATCATCTGATACAACACAATCTTTTTCTTGAGTCTGACTAGGAATCTTTGGTAGCATATTTGAGACAAACCCAAACTCAATGTTCTTCCTAGTTTCACAAATCTGATTCTTTTTATTTTTTCCTTTGATACTAGCTGACTCTGTAATAGCGTTACTGATTTGATCTAAATTAATGACATCTTCTTCTGCAGGATAGTCAGAGTCATGAAATGACTCACAATCTTCACTTCTAGCATCACTATCATCACCCTCATCTACTACATTCACATCTATAAAGCCTTCTTCTCTTTGAAGTTGGATCTCTAAATCTGTCGCATCATAACTCCATTGGTCCTCATTTGTGTGCTCAATAAATATCTCGATTTCTCTATTCATAGGTATTTTGTAGACAAGCTTATATATATATGAATCATTTGTTAACAATCTTATACTTATCTCGAAATAAGGTCCAAACTTAAACCAAAATTTTACTTTTCTATCATCAACATTCAAATTCTTCACACATAATCTCATCTGTATAATAGAGTTTTCCTCGCCCTTACAGTCATAATAATCTATTCGTCCCCCAACGTAATTCATCTCAGGCTCAAATATCCACGAACCCATAAAATGCAATTTAATTGAATACATATCAACATCTTCACCTGCATCTGTAAAGAGATTTTAAAAAACATATTGGTTTCATTATATAAATCTAACGCAGATTTGAGAAATGAGAACATATTAGTTTCATTGAAATAAAGTAAATTATAATGTAAACACATTACAGTGTTGCACTTAAGGATAGTTTGTACATCTCATCTCTAGCACTCCTACCCTTTGCATGTGTACTAGCCCATGCTAATTCAAACTCCCAGTTTCTAGGTGTTCTGATTACCTCTTGACATTGTAGTACCTTGAGCCATATTTGAGAAGACATAAAGCAGGAGAAAAACAAATGAAAATGACTCTCTCCAGCAGCACCACACAAAGGGCATGTATGATCCACATTCATTCCCCACTTGGCCAGTCTGTCTCGAGTATGATCAACTTGATAACCTTTGCATGTTACCATACTTATAAGTTCCCTTAAGCTTCAATTTTACTTGTAAGTTTCCTTAAGCTTTAATTTTACTTGTAATCAGTTGGAAGAGTTGGTTTTATAATATATTCAATTCAGATTGTCGTTGTTGTCGAAACTAACAACAATTGAACGGAATTCTTTTGAAATAAATTGAAAATGTGTATATTCTAAGATATAATTGAGAGCATTGAATTTATGTGGTGCTTCTGATGATGCTAATAATGTGTTTTTATTTCTAATCAAAAGTGAATGCTGAAGATTTGATGACGGTTGGGCGCAATATAGAAGCTAAAGATGCTGCTAGGGGGCTTTAAAATGACCATGGTGGAGTTCGGGTTGCGAGTACATGAAGTAACTGAGGAGGGTAGGGAAGCCGATCTAAAGAAAGGGAAGCAACCTGCTCAGGTTGCATTGGATGAAGCTACTTTCTTGTTGGATCTAGAAAGCATTGACGGTTCATGGGATGATTGCTCAGAAAGGATTGTTGAATGCTACAAGGAGGCGGCCCTGCATGAAGTAGCAAACTTGGTGGTTTACAGACACTGAAATACCAACAACCTTGCTGAATATCAAACGTCTTACACTACCCCCTATGAGTCCTAATTAGTGGCCTATTCAGTTTTGCCTCTAGCAAAGTGTACTCTAATTGTTTCCAGAAAAACAAGAAAAGACTTCACAACAGTCCTTTAAATATGCACCCCCATTTTGATCTCCTCTCACACCGGGGTGAATTGTAAAAGACCAAAAGTAAAAATATGTAATAAGTAACTTGCATTGAAGTTGAAGCAGGTGCAAAAAAAAAACGATGTGTTACCATACTGAACTTTGAGGGTTTGATATTGAGTTCTTCTAGTGGCTTGAAGTTTACAACTAGTATATTTTGGAATCATATTTTCACATATACAAATAATTATTTGCATAACATTATGGGAAAAACAATTCAAAGTATTCTGGGTATATTTGTGGAGATATTTTTCTTGTCTATAACATGAAATTTTGAACTATTCAACTTAAAATAATACTCACATGATGGAGTGGATTGCAATCCACTTTTAGAACGCAATTCCATTGCACATCCACACCAGATAGATTGAGACTTCTTCGTTGTGCAGAAATAGGGTTGAACTAGGTTATGCAACGAATAATTTTAAAAGTTTTCTATTTGTCAAGCAATAACTTTTAAATACCCGAATTACCCCTTTTAGCAGTGATGTCTCTGTTAATTCTTTTTGGATCTGTTAGTTGAGGGATTAAAATCACTCACCTGATATAATTGAAGGTTAATAGTGCTAAGTTAGATAACACAAGGATAAAAATAAGAATATAGCCTTATCACAGGGACTAAAAGTGCCATTTTCCCTTAATTTTGAGTATAGAAAAACTCTATTTCACGGTCCATACCTCATTTGAACTTATTAATACCTATAATTATCCATTAGAACTAACAAACTTAATTTATTAAATCATCCCAACTACCTCCTTGTGCCTTACTACCTTGGGATTGGGCTGGTCTAGCCTGGAAGTTCTAGACATTATACTCACCTTTGTTTGTTAGCGCAGGTGCACTAGCAGATGATGGTGCATGACCCTTTGGTTTATGAAATTGTGGTCGACTTGAACCACCCTTCTTTTTACCATACTCATTCCCAGACTTAGATTTCTTATTCCTGTACTCCTCTCTGTCCCTCAGCTTCTCCTCTTCAACTTGTTGCACATAGACCATCAGCCTGGATATGTCCATGTTGCTTATCTACATTGCATCCCTACCTTCTTTAGTATAGCGAGACAGTTTGGTGAACTTTAACCCATACTCATGAACACTCAAAGAGTCCCGTTTCAAAGTAAGGAACTCCCATACTTTTGCTTCCTTGAGTTCTCGGGGAAAGAAATGCCCTAAGAAGGCTTCTTCAGAGCAAGTCCAACTTGGATGTGGTGCATCCTCATCTCTATTCTCCTTCCACTGATCGAACCAAGTCTTAGCCATATTATTAAGTTGATATGCGGCTAGTTTAACTCTCTCACTGTTTACCACATGCATCACATAGAAGACCTTCTTTAGCTCATCTACAAAGTTTTTCGGATCCTCAGTAGTGCTCGATCCGGTGAAGCTGGGAGTATTCATTCTCAAGAACTCACGAATCCTTGAGGTGTCAGCCTCTTCTTGTCGAGCTCGTCTCAGTTTCCCGACTTAGTTGTTCATCGCTTGGCTTAACATCTTGATAGCCTCATGGAATTCAACGTTGGGTGACTTCGCCTTGAGGTTGCACATTAAGTACATTAGATACCTCTGGATCTTTGACATTCCTTCTGGATGGATGACCTCTTGCTGCTCTTCGTGGAGGCATGATAATTTGAAACACGCATAAGAACGAATTAGAGGGAAACTTTTAGAGATAAACTATAACGCACGAAAAAGGAAAATGAAAGAAGTGAGAAATTCTTAAATGTTGTAGCCTCCTAATCATAGATGTGGCGCGCTTCACACCGATGACTAAGACTCTACAGACACGACTTCATATATTCCCAAGTACTCTTGAACTCTGTGCTCTTGTAACATCTCGTAATCTGAAATGGCTAGTATTAAACCAAGAAACTAAGAATAGTTATTTTATGAAAGAATAGGAAAAATTAGGAAAATTTCCTAAGTTTAAAGAGTGAGTTATGGTCATTTACAAATGGCCATAACTTCTACCTCAGGAGGATTACGGCATTTCTTATTATGGATGGAAATTTGTTGGGAAAATCTTTACAACAACGCCGAGTTTGCTCATTTTCAACGTTGTATGAGGTAGATATGCCTTTCGGAAGTTGACTTGTTTGACTAAGGGAAGTCAAATCCGAATTTTAGTAAGAGTAAAGTAGTCTTTTCACCCTAATATTTTCTAATTTATTTTAAGGTTTTAATTGGGGTAAAATCAAGTTTTATTTTAGATTAGAAAAATACTATTTACGCTTAGGGTTTGGGAGAAAGAGAAGAGAACAAGGAGAAGGGAGAAAGAGCAAGATTTCACCAAGAACGCCAAGAGATTCTAGTGGAGTTCGTCGGGGGTGATCCCAATTCAGGTATGTGCGATCTTTATGTGTTGGGTTCGTTCACCCACACACCAACATGGTTAATTCAACGATTTTTTAAAAGATTGAATGATGAATATTTCTTGATGAAATATTGTTGAATTCTTGTTAGTTGAGTTGTAGCATACCTTTAGTTATTTTGATTCGTGTTTTTGGGCTGTTTTACAAGTCTAAACTATTGGGTTCTGAGGTACTTAGTGATCCTAAGTATTTGGGGTGATATCCATGGAAGTTTAGAAGGTTTAGAGATGAAAACGGAGAAAAAAAATCGGAAGTCCCTTCTGACAAGCCCTGGGACGCCGGACTGCTAGAGCCCCTTAGGGCAAGCTCTATCTAACATGCCCTGGCATGCCGCACCAGCCAGAGTGGCTCAGACTAGATTCTGTCTGATAGGCTCTGGCGCTCCGCGCCTCTCAGAGCGCCAAGGTCACCTGGAGACCCCATTCTTTCTCCATCTTTTCGTACTACTTCTTAAGTGATATACCCACATTTCTTAGTTGATTCCAACACTCTAAGGTACATCTAAACATCATGAAACCATCCATAAACATGATATCATGAACCTTAAATCCATAATCCAATTCAAGGAAAGTTAAGATCAAAGTCAAGGATGTTAAGAAGTCAAGTCTAAGGCTAAGGAGTAAGTTAAGTAAAGTTCTTAAATGTTTTCAAGAGTCTTATTTAGATATTTTAACTTTGTTTTTAAGACTCAAGTTTCAAGTTAAGTAAAGTGTAAAAGTTGAGTTCATTTCTAAAAGGATATAAATTTCCCTAGAAAGTTTATAAATGTTTTACATTTAAGTTAAGAGGAAACTAAGATTTCTCGAAAGAGTTTTGAACAAGAAAAGGGAACATTGATTCCAATGGAGGTTTTAAAGATAAATGTTGAGCAATCATCTCAACCCAAAGAAAGGAAGTTATTTTAAAAGCATGAGCTAAAGTATATTTTGGGAGTCGTATTGAGCACCGATGTGGGGATAAGAGTTCATATTAACTTAAGTCCCCATGTAAACCATATATCCATCATGGGTGTTAACGGGTCATAATTTTTAGATTATCATGTAAGTCAAGCCAGTGGATCCACTAAGTTAAGGAGTTCTACGGGACGATAAAGTATAGAACAGTTCTTGCAACGTGGACAAGACGGTGTATCACCACATAGGCTCATAGTGGTGGTTGTCGGTTAGAAAATCTCCCATAGAAACTATATTACTTTCATTATAAGTAAAATTGAGTTTGTTATTGCATTATCTTTAACGAATTAAGTTGTTTACACTGTTTTTACAAGTGTGCATATATATATATATATATATATATATATATATATATATATATATATATATATATATATATATACATATATATATATTGCATGTGTCTTTACTGCTTTATATTGAGTTAGTATTTCATGAGTTGAGCAGAGCCAAGGTAAGTTCTTCTTAATCCTTTCAAGCTTTAAGTTGTTGTTAGCATTTCAACTCGCATACTCGTACATTCAATGTACTGATGTAAGTTGGCCTGCATCGTCTTATGATATAGACGCAGGTAACTAAAATCAGCACGCAACGCTTCGTTGATCCAGTTTGAGCATCCAAAGTCAATGGTGAGCCTTCTTGCATCATGGAGGACACATATTTATTGCTTACTAGTATTTCCTTTTATAGAATGTTGTGGGGTCTGTCCCAACATCTATCCTAGTACTATAGATGCTTCATAGATAGTCATACAGTTTAGTTTTGAGTCTCTTCTTTGTATTATAGATTTTGCTATGAGAAGTGTCGTTTTGGCCAGACTATTATTTTTAAGTGTTTCTATTGAGAATGTTTCTTACCTCATAAATGAGTTAAGTTAAGTCTTCAGATGAGTTGAGTAAGCCGGGCCAAGGGTTCACTTAAGACCAGCAATGGTCATTGGGTGTCGGCCACGTCAGGGTGTAGGTCGGGGCATGTCAAATTTGGTATTAGAGCAAAGAGTTTATTAGTCCTATGGAGTCTATGAAGCCGTGTCTATAGTGTCTTAGTCATCGGTGTGAAGCGCGCCACACCTATGATTAGAAGGCTACAACATTTAGGAATTTTCACTTCTTTCATATTCCTTTCGTGCGTTAGAGGTTATCCCTAAACGTCTCTCTCTAATTTGTTCTTATGTGTGTTTCAGATTAACATGCCTCCACGAAGAGGAGCAAGAGGTCATCCATCCAGAAGGAATGTCGAAGAGCCAAAGGTACCTAATGCATCGAATGTGCAACCTCAAGGGTAAGTCACCAACACTGAATTCTGTGAGGCTATTCGGATGCGAAGCCAAACGGTGACTAATCAAGTCATGCAACAATAGGGAGCTTGACAAGAAGAGGATGACACTTCGAGAATCCTGGAAGTCTTGAGGATGAATCCCCTAAGTTTTTCTGGTTCAAGTACTACTGAGGATCTAGAAAAGTTTGTGGAAGAGCTGAAGAAAGTGTTTGAGATGATGCAATGTGGTTGATATTGAAAGGGTTGAACTAGTCACATATCAACTAAAAAATGTGGCTAGGACTTGGTTCGATCAATGCAAAGTGAACAGAGATGAGGATGCACCACATCCAAGTTGGGATTGCTTTGAAGAATCCTTCTTGGGGCATTTATTTCCCCGAAAACTGAAGGAAGCAAAGGTACGGGAGTTCCTTACTCTAAAATAGGACTACTTTGAGTGTTCATGAGTATGGGTTATTGTTCACCCAACTGTCTCGCTATGCTTTGGATATGGTTAAGGATATGAGGAGCGAAATGAGCTTGTTTGTTGCTGGCTTGGGTCGTGCTCCAAACAAAGAAGGTAGGGCCGCAATGTTGATTGGGCACATGTACAGTTCAAGATTAATGGTCTATGTGCAGCAGGTAGAGGAAGATAAACTGAGGGATAGAGAGGAGCACCACAACAATAAAGCAAAGACTAGGAATGACTCTGGTCAACAGAAAGGTTGTTCAAGTCAACCACAATTTCAGAAACAATAGGGGCATGCACCATGATCTGCTAGTGCACATGCGCTAAAAAACAGATGTGAGCATAATGGCCAGAATTCGCAGAACTTCAACGTTAAACCATCCCAGTCCTAAGGTAGTGTAGAATAGGGAAATAGTTGGGATCAAACATGTGGTAGGTGTGGTAGAACCCACCCCAGTAAATGTCGTGATTACATACAGGTTGCTTCAAGTGTGGTCATGAGGGTCACTTCATGAGAGAGTGCCCTAAGAATAAGCAAGGTGGTGGAAATACGGTCAATAGGAGCTCAATCTTCATCAGTTTCTCCACCAGACAGGGCTTCACCTAGAGGAGCCACTTCTGGTACTGGCGGAAGGGCAAATCGTATCTATGCAATCACTAGCCGCCAAGAGCAAGAGAACTCTCCAGATGTTGTCACGGGTATGATCGAAGTCTTTACTTTTGATATTTATGCTTTGTTAGACCCAGGAGCAAGTTTATATTTTGTAAGTCCTAATGTTGCAAATCAGTTTGACATTCTTCTTGAAAAACTTTGTGAACCCTTCTGTGTTTCTACACTTATTGGGGAGTCTATTCTAGCGGAAAAAGTCTATCGTGATTGTCTTATTTTCGTCAGTCACAAGAGCACCATGGCTGATCTAGTAGAGTTAGACGTAGTAGATTTTGATGTCATTCTAGGTATGCATTGTCTCCATGCGTGGTATGCATCAATAGATTGCAGAACACGAGTTGACAAATTTCAGAATCCAAATGAGCCAGTCATAGAGTGGAGTAGAAGTTCAGTAGTGACTAAGGGTCATTTATTTCGTACATTAAGGCTAGGAAGTTAGTTTCAAAGGGGTGTATCTATCACTTAGTTGGAGTTAGTGACTCAAGTGCTGAGGTACCTTCCCTCAGTTCCTATTGTAAAGAGTTCCCAGAATTCTTTCCTGATGATCTACCCGGAGTCCCTCCTGAGAGAGACATCATTCCAGATACTCATCCTATCTCTATTTCGCCATATAGAATGGCACCAACAGAGTTAAAAGAGCTAAAAAACAATTAAAAGATTTGTTAGATAAAGGCTTTATTCGACAAAGTGTCTCACCTTGGGGCGCTTCGGTCTTATTTGTGAGAAAGAAAGATGGTTCCCTCAGAATGTGTATAGATTACCGTTAGGTGAATAAGGTAACATCAACAATAAGTATCCTCTTCCAAGGATAGATGATCTTTTCTACTAGCTTCAGGGTGCTTCCTGCTTCTCGAAAATTGATCTCAGGTCGGGCTACCATTAGTTGAAAGTTAGGGAATGTGATATTCCAAAGACAACTTTTAGAACCAGATATGGGCATTAAGAATTTTTGGTTATGTCCTTTGGTTTGAAAAATGCATCTGCATTATTAATGGATCTCATTAACAGTCTTCAAACCTTAATTAGACATGTTTGTCATCGTTTTCATTGATGACATACTGGTTTATTCAAGAAATAAAGAAGATCATGTTAGTCACCTCAGGATTGTTCTGCAGACTTTGAAAGATACGGAGCTATATGCCAAGTTATCAAAGTGTGAGTTTTGTCTTAAGTCTGTGGCCTTCTTGGGCCACATTGTTTCTGGTGATGGGATTAGAGTTGATATCCAAAAGATAGAAGCAGTCCATAGTTGGCCTAGACCCACATCTCCGACAAATATAACGAGTTTCTTGGGTTTGGCTGGCTATTATAGGAGATTTGTTGAAGGATTTCATCTATATCGTCTCCTTTGATCAAACTAACTAAGAAGACAGTCAAGTTTCAATTGTCTAAAGCTTGTGAGAAAAGCTTTGAGAGTTGAAAAAGAGATTGACTATTGCTTCGGTTTTGACCTTACCAGAGGGTACTCAAGGTTTTGTGGTGTATTGTGATGCACCAAGAGTTGGTTTGGGCTGTGTTAATGCAGAATGGAAAGGTTATAGATTATGCCTCCAGACAGTTGAAGCTTCATGAGAAGAATCATCTAACTCATGACTTAGAATTGGCTGTTGTAGTTTTCGCCTTGAATATATTGCGTCACTACTTATATGGTGCTCATGTTGACATATTCACTGATCACAAGAGCCTCCAATATGTGTTCACTGAGAATGAGTTAAATCTTAGACAGAGCAGGTGGTTAGAATTACTCAAGGATTATGACATGAGTATTCTTTACCACCCAGGTAAGGCTAAATGGTTGTTGATGCCTTAAGCAGGTTATCCATGGGGAGTACCGCCCATGTTGAAGAAGAAAAGAGGGAGTTAGCTAAAGATGTGCACAAACTTGCACGCATGAAAAATTGAAATGTAATTTGAAGTTGTGTTTCAAATAGAAAGAAATCTTATTAGAGCTAATTTACTATTTCACTTTTAAAATAATAGTACATTCAAATATTGATATTAGTCTACATATTATTAAAAATATAATTAATTGCTATAAAACTTAATGTTATTGGGTCCTTGCACCGTGGGCAACAAGGGATATATATATATATTTATATATATATATATATATATATATATATATATATATATATATATATATAAATTTGTGCACTCATGCCTCATTTAGCGGTACCCTTTCTACAAATTTCATGTTTAACAATGACTCACATTAAACAAAAAAAATTATATATCGTATATCTTATTATGATAATCTTGATAAGAAATAGCTCTGAAATGCAAAACAAGTGAAAGAAATCCATAAAATATGAGCGTTTTGAGGATATCACGTTCTCTAATATGCGAAAAGCTTTGTGTAGGAAAGCAAATAAGAAGGCAACAATTATGTTGCTTTTCTTGATTCCTTACACAGAGTTTTTAACAATTAGAGAACATGACCTATTCACAGGCTCTTCTTTTGTGGACTTCCTTTCACTTTTATTTTTTATTTAAGAGTTCTTTCGTGCTATGCTTATCACAATAAAAAAAATACAATGTATAAATTTCTTATTGAGTGAGAACAAGTCTGTATAATATCTGAGTTGTTGCTACCGTCAACAATTTAATCTATCAATCCCATTGATAATATCTAAATTATTCTTTCACCTAAAACCTGATGATTATTAGATGAGTAAGTATGTATTATTTACTCATAAATATCTAATATACATCGGTAATTGAACAAATTTTACTAAACACATATCCCATACGCAAACATAAATCAAATTGAACATGCATGTCTACATTAACTTCAATTAACTTTTCTTTTCACTTTGAGAACCTAAAGTATTAATTTGATTCCCAAATTTATTACATCCACATAATCTGAGAATACATCTAGGATTCAGAGGTCATAGAGTACATTTCTCATATAAGCAATTTGCAAAACACATTGAAATAAATCATGTCATTTTTTTCTACATTGAAGAAAAATAATGAAAATGGTATACTCAACGCAATTGATGTTGAGGGATTTATCAATCATACTCGAGGAGAACATAAGAAGGCCAATGAGAAGATTCATACAATAAAGAGTGATACTGATTTGTTTCTTATTAAGTATATGATTCTAATAGATTTTTAAGAGTGATAGATTTGAAATCTCAACAATTTACTGAATGTGGACTAAAGGAGTAACAATTTATTTACAAATTTTTAATGGTAAGGATTTTCTTGCTAATATTATGATTTGGTAGGTCTTTTAAGTTGGATAGATTTGATTAATTTTTGAGTTCTAATCAATCTTTGTAAATCAATATATATGGAATATTATTTATTATTGTTTCAAATTTTCTCTTGTAAAAACTCCTCATATTAACTATAAAAGTCTCTCTTTGTTCCTTAATTTTTCATCCCTTGGTTGCATTTTCTATTCTTTCTATACATGGCCTCCACTTTGTAGATCATATTTTAGCTTTCTCTTATGTTGTCCCAAAAAATATTTTTCAAAATTTTGTTGACTAAAACCTGGAATGTAATAGTCAGAAGCAATCCACCAAAGCTAGCAACTGTCTTGTGTGTACTGCCTGAGGGCTCATCAAGATAGGTCAGCCTAAAACCCAACTAATACAATGAAAGCGAAAGTAAAACTTGAATAAATATCTAATAATATAGAATACTACGGAAAACAAGTTCAGCTTAATTAAACCCTCAAAACCTGATTGTGACGTGTACAAGCCTCTAAAGTATTGCAACTAAATCAAAAGAAAATTACAAGTCTCATATGACCTTGTTTCTACAGTAGAACAAGATCATAAATAGTAGTAAGAAGGTCCGCTGAAATAACAAGAAGCTACCTCACAAACCTGAAGCCTCAGACAAGGAGAAGAGAAAATATCACAAGGGTCCGGGCTAGTAACCTACAAAAATGTAGAAGCAAGGGGTGAGTACCAAACCACACGATACTGAGCAAGTAAAGTTTTAAACTCAAGCTAAGGAATAAAATATGAATACTCCTTACACACCAACTGAACCTCCACAACTACAACCTGCATAAAATCAGCCCAACCAACAGTTCAAAGTTTACATAGCACCCAACTCAACAACAATTACATTAACAAATTACATATCCTCAACAACAACTCAATATTCATCAATCACAACTTTCACAAAAAGACACTCACAATATCAGCAACCCACAATATCAAGTTCACCAAATAGAGGTAATCAATTATCAAGTACTTTCCAACCACCAATAAAAAACAAGATCATCAAGAATGAAGGATGTCATGGAATGAAATTCAATATAATACCATGAAATGATATGCATTTAAATACCAAGTACTCTCTCAACCGTATAAACATGATACTACTCACAAATACACCGAGAGTTCATGAACCATGGGAATACCGATACGAAGGATCTCCACGTGTCTATGCGGACGATCTCAACGCACTATCATAAAATAAAATAATCCCCAGCACAGACGACCTCCACGTGCCCAACTTATAATCATAATCAATTCCTCGCACGAACGATCTCCACGTGCCCAAATCATAATCATACTTGAATGGGTGTCCAGTTCTAAAGTAAGTCTACTCTACTTAAAGAGTATCAATGTAAATAAGTAAAATTTCGAAGGTTCATAATCTTGGCTTTAGATGTTATTTTCGGGTATATAAAAACTCTATTTCACGGTCCATACCTCATTTGAACTTATCAATACGTATAATTATCAATTTGAACTAACACACATAATTTATTAAATCATCACAAAAATTATGGTAAAAAAACTACATGCAATCAATATTTGCCTCTCTATAAGTCAAAGAATGTATACTACCATATCTTTTAGTACAGAATGAATTAGGTGAGCCATGACATATGAAAATTGAAAGTCAACGATTTTTTTTTAAAATGCCATAAATGTTTTATCATTTAATGTTTAAAGTAAAGCATTATGACAATTTTACCAGAGACTACTGTAATTGTAAATAAGTGAAATTTCTGACGTTCATATTTTTGGCTTTAGATGTTAATTTCTGGTATATAAAAACTCTATTTCATGGTCCATACCTCATTTGAACTTATTAATACCTATAATTATTCATTCTAACTTACACAAATAATTTATTAAATCATCACAAACACCCATAAAAAAAATTGTCAAAAAACTACATGAAATAAATGAGTCTCTCTAGAAGGCAAACAATGTATAGTACCATATCTTTTAGTATCTAATGAATTACGTGAGTCATGACATAAAAGAATTCTAGTTCATTGAGTTTTCTTTCAAATGCCACCAATTTTGTATCATTTAATGTTTCATGTAAATAACTATGACTATTTTACTAAAGACTAGTGTTATTGTAAATAAGTAAAATTTCGAGCATTCATAATTTTGGCTTTAGATGTTAATTTCGGGTATAGAAAAACTCTATTTCACGATTCATACCTCATTTGAACTTATTAATATCTATTATTATCCATTCGAACTAACACACATTATTTATTAAATCACTACATGCAATCAATGTGTGCCTCTCTAGAAGGCAAACAATGTATACTACCATATCGTTTAGTACGTAATGAATTAGATGAGCCATGACATATGAAAGATGTAGGTCAATATGTTTTCTTTGAAATGCCATAAATTTTGTATCATTTAATGTTTAAAGTAAATCATTATAACCATTTAACTAGAGACTAGTGTAATTGTAAATAAGTCAAATTTCAAACATTCATAATTTTGACTTTAAATATTAATTTCGTGTATAGAAAAACTCTATTTTACGGTTTATACCTCATTTGAACTTATTAATACCTATAATTATCTATTCGAACTGACAAACATAATTTATTAAATCATCACAAACACCCACAAAAAGATTAGGTCAAAAAACTACATGCAATCAATGTGTGCCTCTCTAGAAGGCAAAAAATGTATACTACCATATCTTTTACTACGTAATGATTAGGTGAGCAATGACATATGAAAATTGTAGGTAAATGAGTTTTTCTTTCAAATGCCACTAATTTTGTATCATATAATGTTTAAAGTGAATTACTATGACCATTTTACAAAATACTAGTGTAATTGTAAATGCGTGAAATCTCAAATGTTCATATTTTTGCTTTAGATATTAATTTCGGATATAGAAAAACTCTATTTCACGGTCCATACCTCATTTGAACTTATTCATACCTATAATTACCCTTTTGAATTAACACACATAATTTATTAAATCATCAAAAACACCCACAAAAAAATTTAGTCAAAAAATTAAATGCAATAAATGTGTGCCTCTCTAGAAAGCAAACAATGTATACTACCATAACTTTTAGTACGTAGTTAATTAGGTGAGCCCTCATATAAAAATTGTATGTCAATGAGTTTTATTTCAAATGCCACCAAATTTGTATCATTTAATATTTAAAGTAATCATTTATGACAATTTTACTAGAGACTAGTTTAATTGTAAATAAGTGAAATTTTGAACGTTCATAATTTTTTGCTTTAGATATTAATTTCGGGTATAGAAAAACTCTATTTCACGATCCATACCTTATCTGAACTTATTAATACCTATAATTATCCATTCAAATTAACACACATAATTTACTAAATCGTCATAAACACCCATAAACATTTTAGGTCAAAAAACTACATGCAATCAATGTGTGCTCTCTAGAAGGCAAACAATCTATGCAACTATATCGATTAGTACGTAATGAATTAGGTTAGCCATGACATATGATAATTGTAGTTAAATGAGCTTTTTTTCCAAATGTCAGAAATTTTGTATCATTTAGTGTTTAAAGTAAATCATTACGACCATTTTAGTAGAGACTAGTGTAACTGTAAGTACGTGAAATTTCGACATTCTTAATTATGGCTTTAGATGTTAATTTCGGGTATAGCAAAAATTGGTATATAACTCATTTGAACTTATTAATATCAATCCATTCGAACTAACACACATAATTTATTAAATCATCACAAACACCCACAAAATATTTTGGTAAAAAAATTACATTCATGCAATCTCTGCCTCTCTAGAAAGCAAATAATGTATACTACCATATCTTTTAGTACGTAATGAATTAGGTGAGCCATGACATATGAAAATTGTAGGTCAATGAGTTTTCTTTCGAATCCAAATAATTTTTTATCATTTAATGTTGAAATTAAATCATTAAGACCATTTTAATAGAAACTAATGTAATTGTAAATACTTGAAATTTTGAACGTTCATAATTTTGGCTTTAGATGTTAATTCTGGTATAGAAAATTTAGTTCAAAGCCCATACCTCATTTGAACTTATTAATATCTTTAATTATCCATTCGAACTAACACACTTAATTTAATAAATCAACACAAACACTCACAAAAAATTTTGGTCAAAAAAATTAAATGCAATCAATGTGTGGCTCTCTAGAGCGCAAACAATGTATACTACCATATCATTTAGTCGTAATGAATTTGGTGAGCAATGACATATAAAAATTGTAGGTCAATGAGTTTTCTTTCAAATGCCACCAATTTTGTATCATATAAATTTAAGTAAATCATTATGACCATTTTACTAGAGACTAGTATAATGATAAATAAGTGAAATTTTGAACGTTCATAATTTTGGCTTTAGATGTTAATCTCCACTTAGTACAAATCTATATTTCACGGTCCACACCTCATTTGAACCTATTAATGCCTATAATTATCCATTCAAACTAACAGACATAACTTATTAAATCATCACAAACACCCACAAAAGAATTTGGTCAATAAACTACATGCAGACAATGTGTGCCTCTCTAGAAGGAAAACAATGTATACTACCATATCTTTAAGTACGCAATAAATTAGGTGAGTCATGTCATATGAAAATTGTAGGTCAATGAGTGTTATTTCAAATTTCACCAATTTTATATCATTTAATGTTTAAATTAAATCATTATGACCGTATTACAAGAGACTAGTGTAATTGTAAATAAGTGAAAATTTTGAACGTTCATAATTTTGGCTTTAGATGTTATTTCGGGTATAGAAAAACTCTATTTCACGGTCCATACCTCATTTGAACTTATTAATGTTCCAAAAAGGAGCTTTTTAAAGCTAAAGGGTTCAGTAAATTATTTCAACACAAATGAAGAAAGTTTTATTAAAAGTATGAGATAAAGTACATTTTGGGAATAGTATTGAACAGCGATATGGGGATGAGAGTTCAGATAACTTAAGTTCCCATGTAAACGATGTAGCCATCATGGGCATTAACGTGTCAAACTTTTAGATGATTACGTAAGTTTAGCTAGCGGATCCACTAGGTTAAGGATGTTCTATGTGACGACAAAGTATTGGACAGTTTTGGCAGCGTGGATGAGACGTTGTATCACCACATAGGCTCATAGTGGTGGTTGTCGTTTAGAGAAACTCCCACATAAATTATATTACTTTCATTTATAAGTAAAAGTTGAGTTTATTATTGTTATATCTTTAATGAACTAATAGCTACACAATTTTATCAGTTTTGTATACATATATATATTGCATATTTCTTGATTGCTTTATATTGAGTTATTATCTTATGAGTTGAGCAGAGTCAAGGTAAATTAATCCTTACTCCATTTCAAGATTTATAGTTGTGCTTAGCATTCCAACTCGCATACTCGTACATTCAATGTATTGATCTGCATCATTTCGTGATGCAGATGCAGGTATCAAGGATTAGCACGCAGCGCTTCGTTGATCCAGATTGAGCTCCAGAGTCAGTGGTGAGCCTCCTTGTATTCCGGAGGCCATCCTTTTAATTTGCTTTGCTAGTTTACTTTTTAGGATATTGTGGGGTCTTTCCCAACATCCATCTCTGTCAGTGTAACATCTCGGATTCTAGATAAACTAAGGTTAATCTAAGAAAAACAAGAAAGATCAAATTTGGAAATAAGTAAGGAAATCTGAAAAGTTTCCTGATTTCAAAAGTAAGTTTTGGCCATTTTCAAACAGCTATAACTTCCATATCAGGAGGAGTTTGAGTTAGTTCTTTATATGAATGCAAAGTTCGTTGGAAGATCTTTCCAACGACGCCAAGTTTGCGAATTTACGAGGTCGTATGAGTGAGATATGACCTTCGGAAGATGGGCAGTTGAGCAGTGAAAGTTCCAATACCGGATTTAGTAAGAGTGTTTTGGTCTTTTCCTTAAGTCGATTAATTAATTCGTTTTGGAGTAATATGTTAGGGTATAAACTGATCCCATTCATTTTACACACTTAGAAAAATAGACTAGGGCTTTGAAAGAAAGGAGAAAAGAGGAGATGGAAGAAGAAAACGCAAGAACACCAAGATTTCGTTTCGTGGATTTCATTGGGAGTGATCCCTAACAAGGTATGTGAGATCATTCGGTGATGGATTCTTTCACCCACCCTCCAACTTGATTCATTAAAACAATTAGAGTTAAATTGAAAGGAAATCTTGAAACATTTGATGAAACGTTTGATGTTCTTATTGATAGAATTGTTTTTGATAGCTGTTAGTTGAAATCCATGTTTTCGGACTGTTTTCCAGTCTAGATCATTGGGTAATAATTTAATTAAGGATCCCATGTGTTTGGGGGGATGCTGGTGCGCCACGCCTCCAAAGCCCCTTAGGAAAGAGTCTGTCCGTCAGGATCTGGCGGGTCGCACCTCTCAGAGCACCTGAGGACATCCTCTGTCCGTCAAGCTATGGCGCTCCGCGCCTCTCAGAGCACCAGGACCCCTGGAGACTTCGTTCTTTCCCTATATTTTCGTACTTGTTCCTAAGTGATGTACCCCTTATTCCTAGTTGTTTCCAATACTCTAAAGTACATCTAAATAAAATGAAATCATCCATAAACATGAGATCATGATCCTTGAATCCATAATTCAATTCAAGGAAAGTTAAGATCAAAGTCAAAGAATTTAACAGCCAAGTTTAGAAGTTAAGATGCGAGTCAAAGTAAAGTTATAAGTTTTCTAAAGTCTTTCACAAATGTTTTCACTTTGTTTTAAAGAAAGTTCAAGTCAAGAAAGATTAAAGAGTTGAGTTCATTTCTCAAAAGCTATAAGGGAACTAAGTATTCCCTAAAGGTTAAGGTTTCAAGTAATCAAAGAGTATCAAGTTGAGTTTACTTCTCAAGAGTTATAAGGGAACTAAGTAGTCCCTAAGAGTTTAAATAAAATGTTTTCAAACTTTTGAGAAGGAAGGGAAGCTAGACTTCCGCAGATCCTATGACTAGTTTCAGTAAAGAAAAGAGGAAACTATGATTTCCAAGGGAGCTTTTTAAAAGCTAAGTTTTGAGCACTAATCTCAAAACACGGAATCAGTATGTTTTTGAACATAAGAGTCAATATATTTTTGGGAGTAGTATTGAGCACCGATATGGGAGAGTTCAGATAACTCACAGCCCCCATAAACCATGTTAGCCACCATGGGTAGAAAAGGGTCATACTTTTTAGATGATTCCTTTTCACAGTTTACTAGTGGATCCATTAGGTTGTTCAGGTCTTATACCTTTGGTTGGGTATAAGATGCGCTGGCACCGTGCGGCAGACCGCTGTATCATCACTGTAGCTCTTAAGTGATGGTTTTTGATTAGAGAATCTCCCGCAGGTAAATGTATTTTTATATACATCAGTCATTGTATTTTTATACACAGTAATATTGTATTTTCATATACATCAGTATTGTATTTTATATACATCTCAGACATTATTGTGTACTTGTATATATATACTCAGAGGTTTAAGCATGTTTTCAGTTAGCATTTCTTTATATTGCATTTATTTTAACTGTGTATATTAAATAAGAGTTAGTAGATCATGAGTTGAACAGAGCCAAGGTAAGTATTCATTCTTACTCCCTTTCTAGCCTAAGTTTTGTATAGTTTTCCAACTCGCATACTCGTACATTGAATGTACTGATGCCAGTTTGCCTTCATAGTTTTATGATGCAGGCGAAGGTAACTAGGATAGCACGCGGCGTTTAGTTGATCCAAATTGAGATTCAGAGTTTGTGGTGAACCTCCTTGCATCCTGGAGGACATCCCTTTTTCATTTCTATATTAGCTTAGCTTTTAGTATGTTGTGGGGCTTGTACCAACATCCCTCTCTAGACAGTTTAGAGGCTTTATAGACTATAGTATTTATGTTTGGAGTTGTTTACAGTTATTAAGACTCAAGTGCCTTTTTGGCCAAAGTTATAATATGAAGTACTTCCTTTAAATATGTTTTATTCGTGTTTAAGTTAAGTTTTGTCATCTGCTGATATAATTAGTCACGCCAGGGGTTCGCTTGAGGGACAACAATGGTTATCAAGTACAATCCCGCCCAGGGTGTAGGCTCGAGGCGTGACAAATTTGGTATCAGAGCATAAGGTTCAAGATTCCTAGGGAGTCTATGAAGCCGTGTCTGTAAAGTCTTAGTCATCGGTATGAAGCGTGCCACATCTATGATTAGGAGGCTACAACATTTATGAATGTTTCTCTTCTTTCATGTTCCTTTCGTGCGAAGAGTTTATATCTAAAGTCTCTCTCTAATTCGTGCTTACATGTATTTTTTTCATATTCATCATGCCTCCAAGAAGAGCATTCAGAGGTCGACCACGAAGGAATGGTGAGAAACAAGAGGTTCCAAATGCACCATAGGTGCAACCCCAAGGAGAGGTTACCAATACTAAATTTCGGGAAGCTATCCGGATGTTGAGTCAGGTTGTGACCAACCAGGTTGGACAACAGAGAGCAGTTAGACAAGAAGGAGCTGATACCTCGAGAGTTCGTTAGTTTCTAAGAATGAACCCTCCTAGTTTCACCTGATCAAACACTACTGAAGATCCGAAGAACTTCATAGAGGAGTTGAAAAAGATATATTAGGTAATGCATATGGTCGATGTTGAGATGGTTGAATTGGATTCATACCAACTGTAAGGTGTGGAAAGAATAGGTCTGTTTGTTGCAAGGTTGGGCCGTTTGTTGCAGGGTTGGGTCGTGCTTCAAGTAAGGAAGATAGGGTTGCCATGTTGATAGGTGACATGGATATATCCAGGCTGATGGTATACGTTCAACAAGTTGAAGAAGAGAAGGTGAAGGATAGATAAGAGTATCGAACAAGAAGGCGAAGACTGTAATGACTCTGGCCAACAGAAAGGTGGTTCAAGCTGACCACAATTCCAGAAACCAAAGGGGCATGCACCATCATCTGCTAGTGCACCTGCACCCAGAAACCGAAGTGAGTATAGTGGCCAGAAATTGCAGCACTTCAAGGCTAGGACGGCTAAGTCTCAAGGTAGAGTGGCGCAAGGAAGTACTAAGCCTCCTTCCTGTGCTAAGTGTTGTAGGAATCACTCTATCATCTGTCGTGAAGGCTTCACAGGTTGTTTCAAGTGTGGTCAAGAGGGTCACTTTATGAGAGAGTGCCCCAAGGATAAGCAAGGCGGTGGAAATCCGAGAAATAGAGCTCAATATTCATCAGTTGCTCCACCAAATAGGGCTGCACCTAGGAGAGTTGCTTCTGGTACATGTGGAGGAACAAACTGCTTGTATGCTCTTTATAATCGCCATGAACAAGAGAATTCGTCAGATGTTGTCACTGGTATGATTCGAGTCTTTGACTTTACTGCTTATGCATTACTAGACACAGGAGCTAGTTTATCTTTTGTAACTCCTTATGTTGCGATGAATTTTGAGATTTCTCCTGAGC
>JABWTJ010001222.1:0-101761 GCA_016801875.1 Solanum sitiens | reverse complement strand
CTATGATATCACTAGGCAAAGCCTTTTGTTGTCTAGGGTTGATATCTGATGAGATATAGCAAATCAGGGTCTCTAACTTCTTGGTAGAGACAGAATGGGAGGTGATGATCTGAATGTGAGTTGATACATCTTCTTTCATACCTTTCAGCATTTTGTCTGACCCTTCAACCTTGTTGAGGATACGAGAGCATTTCCTCAAATTGGCCACCTTTTAAATCCTTGGGGTTCTGTCCCTCATAGGGTTGCATATATCTATCCTTCTCCCCATCTTTCCAAGTCGGATTTCAATATCTCTATTCTTGGTTTCTATGCTTCTATCCTTATTCTCTAGCCCAACATTGGTTACCACCCTGCCTTGGGTAGTTCGACTGGTAACCACCACCTTGGTTTGCTAATAAGTTCGCCTCTTTAGTTCGCCTCTTTAGTGTATAAAGCTTCAAACTTAATGTCATCATGATTTTCACTCCCAATTCTCACAACATTGACACTACAGGTGCCTGCTCCCATGACATTTTTGGATAGAATATCAAGCTGTGTCATGATCTTAGCCATATTTTGGTCTCTTTCATTGTCTTTTTAGATCTTTTTTTTCGATAACTGAAAGGTAATTGGACAAACTTGGTCCCCGACAGCGGCGCCATTTTGACGCTTCAATATTTGTATCTTTTATATTTTGTGATCAACGAAACTAACCTGAATTTTGAGTGTCTACGAATCAAAGCTAGTAAAGTAACCTAACCAAGGGTTGGGGTCGGATCCCAAGGGAGTGGTAGTGAAAGTAGTAGCTACTTAGAATTTCATAATAAATAGTGATATAGCTCAAGACATTTTCGAGTATTAAATCAAAACAAGTTAAATTTGTGATACCTAAGTTTCAAATATTAAAAAGAGGTTTTGTCACAAGTAATAAAACAGCAAAAATAAAGAAGAAAAAAAGTATGGGAGAGAGTTCTTGGGGTGTGACCACAATATATGTTACACAAACTAATGGGTACATGCTTTTGATAGTCAAAATTTGCAAGAAAATTTTGACTAGGCTAAACTTTAGGTGAAAGTAAATTCCCTCTCGACCAACTTACCCCATATCAAATGGGTTCCTCGTACACCCACTCATCTTAATTAACCACCCAACACCTTATCACACCTTGACCTTTCGATAGAGTGTGCTTGGATATGGGACTAGGTCTCACCCTCTCGGGCTGGACCTCATGTCGACCCACTCTTTTGGACATCAGTCTAGTAGTCTTGGTTTCGTGACCTCTCTCTCGGATAAGCCGAAAATACATGGGTGGTTTTGTATTTGCAATTATAAACCCATTAGATTATTCCACAACCACTAGGTGAAATCACTATTAAAATACATCTAATCCTATCAGCAAGTAGGACCCAACAATAATATCAACACATATTTGCTATATCACACCCCAAGAATGGGGGTTTTTATCCACACATCAAGCAATAATAAAATATACCTAAAATGAAAAAGGAATAAAATGGGAATAATATATTAAACCTTAAAAAATGGCAAATGAGCGTAAATGGAGAAAACCCACTTCCAAGATTGGAAGAACAACTTCTTTCTTCAAGTTTCCTCAAAACCCTCTCCAAACGTGGGAGAAAACTTAAGAAAAAAGCTTCTAAAATAAAATATTAAGTGTCTAATGTTTCACATTCTAATATCTCTCAAAATATTCTCTCTAAAGATTTTAGTATTTATAGGCTTCAGATTTAGTACTGGTGGATCCATTCAGCGTCTTTAGTCGTGAATTGCCGAGTGATTAGGCGATTCACCCTTTCTCTATTTTGTCATCGTTTCAGACCTGTATGTTTGTCTATGCATGTTGTAACATTGGGCGGAATAATTCCATTACATGGAATTATTCGGCGAAATGCCGACTGCTTCTTTTCATCTCCTTTTGAGCCACTTCCTTCAGGGCTAACTTGTTGTAACAAAAGGTGGAACTCTACTATACGATGTATCGCCAAGTGTGTCTGGCGATGCGCGCTTTGCATCTTCAACTCTTTTCTTCCATTTTGCGCTTAAGTGTCCATGCTCCTGGCAAATCCTCAAATACCTGAAACTTATAGGTTTATACTATGTATCGAGATAAAATAAACTATTTAGGACACTATTTGCATTAAAATAAGGCCCAAATGAGTCCAATTTGGGGACTCATTAGCCTGCCAGAGTGCCACAAAAGTTCCTCTGAACTTTTGCCTCCGGCGCATCACGCCAGCCAATACGCCATCAAAACTTCTATGAGGTTTGAGGGTTGTGCCTCGCGCCTCTCATAGCGCCAGGGGCGCCAGGTCTCCCTATTCCCCCCCATATTTTCGTACTAATTCCTAATTAGTATTCCTAATTGATTCTAAAACTCCAAGGTACATCTAAACATCATGAAATCATCTATAAATATGAGATCATGAACCATGAATCCATAGTACAATTAAAGGAAAGTTAAGATCAAAGTCAAAGGAGTTAAGAGTCAAGTTTAGAAGTTAATAAGCAAGTTAAGGTAATGTTCTTAAGAGTTCTCAAGGGTCTTTAATAACGTTTTAACTTGTTTGAAGACTCAAATTTCAAGTTAAGTAAAGAGTAAAGAGTTGAAGTTCTTCCTTCAAGGAAATATAAGGGAACTAAGTATTTCTTAAAAGTTGATTTAAGACTCAAGTTTCAAGTTAAGCAAAGAGTAAAGATTTGAGTTCATTTCTCAAAAGGTTATTAGGGAACTAAGTATTCCCAAAAAAGTTATAAATGTTTTTCATATTTGAGCAAGAAAAGTTAAAGCCGATTCCAAAGGAGCCTTTGGGCTAAGCATTAAGTTATTATCTCAAACTAAATAAAGAAGTTGCTTTTAAAGAATAAGCTAAAGTATATTTTTGGAGTAGTATTGAACACTGCTATGGGGATGCGAGTTCATATTAACTCAAGTCTCCATGAAAATCATGTATCCATCATGGGTATTAACGGGTCATACTTTTTATATGATCACGTAAGTTAAGATAGTGGATCCACTAATTTAAGTAGTTCTATAAGACGACAAAGTATATGATAGTTCTAGTAGTGTGGGTAACATGATGTATCACCACTTAGGCTCATAGTGGTGGTTGTCGGTTAGGGAATCTCCCACAGAAAATATATTATTTCATATACAAGTAAAGTAAGTAAGCTAGTCCAAGGGTCCACTCGAGGACAACAATGATCACTGAGTGCCGGCCACGTCCAAGGTGTAGGCTCATGGTGTGACAGAACTATTCAACTAACTAAATATAAAGGTTCAATTCTGAAATTGGTGGATATTGGCGAAAGAGAACCCCATGGCAGCCCGAAAAGTCTGCTCACCCTTGAAGTCGATGTGATAATCTCTAATTCCCTAAGCGAGGTATGTCAATAGTCGCTTGAAGATGCCCAGTACTCAACAAAAATAAGAGCAAGTGCAAAATCAATACACAACCACCATGTAATAATAGGATCACGTGTCTATCCGACTAGTACAATATAAACAAGTCAAACAATATTATAATCACATGCATATGTATAAACATAAACAACATTATCAACATATATGCCTGGTATTTTGACAAAACATTTCGCATGCTAAAAATATCATATGTCCTCTCACAAAACCCAATCTCAAGCCGTAAGTGCACCAATGTGGCACCTAATTCCAGTTAGCTTGCTAAAACATGGCAATCTGAACCCATAGTTGTGTAGGAATGTGGCAATCCGATCCATTATTTATGGCGGAATGTGGCAATGCGATCCAAGTTCTAAGGAGTGGTGGTTAGACCTATTTTGTTATATGAGTAGAGTGACCAACAGTCAAGAACATAAACGTCATTTAGCGGATGAAGGTAGCAGGATGAGGATGCTCAAATAGATTAGTAGACATACTAGGAGATACAAAATTATAAATGAGGTTATATAACACAAGGTTAAATTGGATTTCGTAGTGGAAAAAATTAAGAAAGCAAGACTAGTGGTACATGCATGTGAGAAGAGGAGCGCATATGCATCATTAAGGAGGTGTGAGAAGTTTGACGAGAGGTATAGGTAAGACAAAGAAGAAACGACGGGGGGGGGGGGGGGGGGGGGAGGTAATTTGGCACACTGTATCGCTTCTTCATTTTTTAAGGATATAACTCTAAGATAAAGGTAAAAAGAATAATAGGTAGCCGAGTGTTGTAGTATTATTTAGTGTGCATGTAGGATCTTATTTACCTAATTTTCACTATTACATGTTACTTCATTTGTTTATTTAACTAGCTAGCTATTTTTTTGCCAACTTGTTTTCTTTCTATGATTATTTGATAACATTTATTTTACATTAATGTTCTATCTAGAACAACTTTTCTACCCTACAAAGATATAAATAATGTCTGCATAATCCTACCTCCGTTAATCTCACTTATAAAATCACACCAGATATATTGTTATTGTTTGTATTCTTTATTTAAACTAGGTATGAAATTTAATATTTAGGATAAAAGGTTGCCTAGTAAAAAGAATATATATTTCAAATTAGATAAAACTAATTCCAATTTTTTTACTATGTTAGTCTTCAAACCAACATGTACAAATATTAATAGGAGTTTTGGTTCCCTGTTTAAATTACTGAGGAACTTATAATATTTAGAAATTAATATTTTTATATAATTATTTTTGTGGTTATCATTTTATGTATTTAGTGAATTTTCTATCTTGCTACAAAACAGTAAGTCTACTTATAATATTGAATGTTGATTACTTTTGTGATGTACATTATTTTTCGTTGACATTTCAATATTGAAAACTTTTGTAATGTATTTTGCTTTTCTTTTTTGAGCTCATTGAATATCATAAATCTTTATTATTTTCAAGAAATTAAGTTTTCTTTATATTTTTTGTTTTATAACTAATGTATATTATTTAATAATATTTCATTTAATATTTTTTTTATTATACTCATTGGCAGGAGCACAAGTTTGACAGACGTATCCAGAGTGCTTATACAATATTTTTCTTATACAATAAAATATCTATAATAATAAAAACTATATAAGTAACTCAGCTACAATATTTGTTTGACAAGTTTGAAAGATATGCAATTACTTAAAATACAACTATTGTATCAACGTAATGATATTTTTTTATTTAAATAAGTATTTCATTTATATTGAAGTCTATTGTTGTTATACATAATTATTTTTATTAGTAGACATACAATTCATTAGCGACACACATACACTAAACTAGTCAATCAAATGAGAACATATTTACTAGCAAGAAAGATTTCCTACAAAAAAGCTAAAATATATCACTAACCTTTAAAGGAAATACATTAATCTATTAAATATCTAATTAAGAGGGTATTTCGATTGACTTAAAAGTTGGTCAAACCTATTTTAAAGTTAATTTTTGACTTCTGAAAGTGATTGACAAATATAAAAATAATTTAAAATAAGTCAAAACTGATTTATAATAAGTTGGGGAGTGTTTGACAAGATAAAAAATGACTTAAAATAAGTCAAAAACAAAATGTAGGTCTCCTCCTACTTTTTATTATTTGACTTGAAAGTCATTTTAGTTTGTCGTTATATAATATGATTAGTGTCACTCCCCGAGCCTACACCTTGGGCGGGATCGGCACTCGAAGACCATTGCTGGTCCCCACGCAAACCCTTGGCCTGACTTGCTTAACTCAGTGGAAGAATAAAATCAACTTAAGCAAGAATGAAACATAATTAAAAGAAATTTTTCGAAGCAAGCCCAACTTGGATGTGGTCCATCCTCAACTCTACCATCCTTCTATTGATCAAACCAGGTTCTAGACACACCCTTGAGTTGATATGCAGATAATTCAACCCTCTACACATCGACCACATGCATTACCTCAAATACATTCTTCAACTCTTCTACGAAGTTCTCTGGATCTTCATTCATGTTTGATCCGGTGAAACTATGGGGATTCATCCTAAGGAACTCACAAATTCTCGATGTGTCATCCCCTTTCTGTTGATCTCCTCTTTGTTACCCAACTTGGTTAGTCACCGCTTGGCTCAGCATTGGGATAGCCTCGCGGAACTCAGCATTGGTAACCTCTCCTTGGGGTTGTACCTCAGGTGCATTTGGAATCTCTTGTTCCTCAACATTTCTTCGTGGTCGACCTTTGACTACTCTTCTTGGAGACATGATGATCTGAAAAGTACGTGTAAGCAGGAATTAGAGAGGGAGACTTTATAGATAAACTTTTCGCATGAAAGAAGATGAAAGAAGTAAAACATTCCTAAATGTTGTAGCCTCCTAATCATAGATGTTGCGCGCTTCACACCGATGACTAAGACTCTATAGACATGACTTCATAGAATCCCTAGGACTCTTGAACTCAGTGCTCTGATACCAAGTTTGTCACACCGCGAGCGTACACCCTGGGCGGGACCAGCACTCGAAGACCATTGTTGTTCCCCAAGCGAACCCTTGGCATGACTTATTTAACTCAGCGGAATACTAAACTCAACTTAAGCAAGAATAACCAGTTCATATTAATCATCTCCCACATCCATTCTGAAAGTTCTATATTCTGAACTAAACCTCAAGGCCTTTGGTGTTCTACTTTCACTTGCTGACAATTTGAACACTTGGCAATGAACTCAACGATGTCTTTCTTCATACCTTCCCACCAATATACCTCTCTCAAATCTTCGTACATTTTGGTGGAACCCGGATGAATGGAATAGATAGAGCTATGAGCCTCTTCCAGGATCCTCTCTTGGAGTCCATCCACCTTAGGTACACATAATCTGCCTTGGTACTTCAGCACACCATATCCCCCTTGTTTGAAGGCCAATACTCTTTGGTTATCGACACTTGCCTTTAAATCAAACAAAATAGGGTCTTGATCTTGCTTCTCTTTGACCTCTGACACTAATGATGATTCAGCCCCATTGGTCACCACTATGCCTCCTTCTGTGGAGTCTATAAGTCTGACTCCCAATCGTGCAAGTCGGTGCACATCTTTTGCTAACTACTTCTTTCCTTCTTCAAAAATTGGAAGTACTTCCCATGGACAACCTGCTTAATGCATCAGCAACCACATTAGCCTTACCTGGGTGGTAAAGAATACTCATGTCATAATCGTTGAGTAGTTCAACCACCTTCTCTGTCTGAGGTTGAGCTCTTTCTGTGTGAACACATTGGAGGCTCTTGTGATCAGTGAATATATCCACATGAACATCACACAAATAGTGATGCCATATCTTCAAAGCAAACACTACTGCAACCAATTCTAAGTCATGAGTTGGATAATTCTTCTCATGAACCTTCAATTGTCTGGAAGCATATGCTATGACCTTGCCGTTCTACATTAACACACAGCACAACCCAACTCTTGATGCATTGTAATACACCACAAAGCCTTGAGTACCCTCTGGTAAGGTCAAAATTTAAGCGGTAGTCAATCTTCTTTTCAACTCCTGAAAGTTTTTTGACAAGCTTCAGACCATTGAAACTTGACTGTCTTATGAGTTAACTTGGTCAATTGAGAAGAGATAGATGAGAATCCTTCAACAAATCTCGTACAATAGACAGCCAAGCCCAAGAAACTCCTTATATCTGTTGGAGACATGGTTCTAGGCCAACTCTAAACTGCTTCAATCTTCTGAGTGTCAACTCTAATACTTTCACCAGAAACAATGTGGCCTAAGAATGCCACAGACTTAAGCCAAAACTCACACTTGGAGAACTTGGCATATAACTCCGTATCTTTCAACGTCTGAAGAACAACCCTTAGGTGACTAGCATGATCTTCTTCATTCCTTGAATAAATTAGTATGTCATCAATAAAGACGATGTCAAACAGATCTAAATAAGGTTTGAATATTCTGTTCATAAGATCCATGAACGTTGCTGGTGCATTCGTTAAACCAAAGGACATAACCAGAAATTCATAATGCCCATACCTTGTTCAAAATTCATCTTGGGAATATCATAGTCCCTAGCCTTCAACTGATGTTAGCCTGATCTGAGGTCAATCTTGGAAAAACAAGAAGCACACTGAAGTTGGTCGAAGAGATCATCTATCCTTGGAAGAGGATATTTATTTTTGATAGTCACCTTATTCAACTGACAATAATCTATATATATCCTAAAGGACCCATCCTACTTCCTAACAAATAAGACTGGAGCGCCCCAAGGTGAGACACTTGGTCGGATGGAACCCTTATCTAACAGATCTTTCAAATGTTCCTTTATCTCTTTTAACTCTGTTGATGCCATTCTGTATGGTTGTATAGAGATAGGACGAGCATCTGGGATGACATCTATGCCAAACTCTATCTCTCTTTCGGGAGGGACTCCAAATAGGTCATCAAGAAAGACTTCTGGAAACTCACTGACTATAGGAACTGACTGAAGGGAAGGTACCTCAAACACTTGATTCATTAACTCTGACTAAGTGATAGATACATCCCTTAGAAACTAACTTTCTCATCTTAAGGTACGAAATGAAACGACCCTAAGCACTGCTGAACTACTAGCCCACTTTATGACTAGCTCATTTGGAATTTGGAACTTGACAACTCGAGTTCTACAATCTGTTGATGCATAATAGGCATGGAGTCAGTCCATATCTAGAATGACATCAAAATCTACCATGTCTAAATCTATTAAATCAGCTATGGTACTCTTGTGACGAACTAAAACAGGATAATCACGATAGACTCTTTCTGCTAGAATAGATTCACCAACAGGTTTGGACACCCTCAATGGTTCACTAAGTTGCTAAGGAGAAATTTCAAAGTTCATAGCAACATACGGAGTTACAAAATATAAACTAGCTCCTGCGTCTAATGATGCATAAGACGTAAATTTAAAGACCCGAATCATACCACTAATAACATCTGACGAATTCTCTTGTTCATGGTGATTATTAAGAGCATACAAGCAGTTTGTTCCTTCGCCTGTACCAGAAGAAACTCCCCTAGGTGTAGCTCTGTCTGGTGGAGCAACACATGAAGACTGAGCTCTATTTCCTCTATTACCACCACTCTGCTTACTCCTGGGACATTCTCTCATGAAATGCATGGTCTGACCGCACTTGAAACAGCCCGCGGAGCCTTTGCGACAGATGCCAGAGTGATTCCTTCCATACTTGGTGCAGGTAGAATGCTTAGTACCACCTTGCGATACACTACCTTAAGACTGAGCCCGTATAGCCTTGAAATTTTGAAAGTTATGGCCAATATACTCCACTATGTTTCTGGGCGCAAGTGCACTAGCAGGTGATGATGCATGCCCCTTGGATTTTTGAAATTGTGGTTAACATGAACCACCTTTCTGTTGGCCAGACTCATTCCCAGCCTTTGCCTTCTTATTTCGGTACTCTTGTCTGTCCTTCACCTTCTCTTCTTCGACTTGTTTCACATATACCATCAGCCTTGATATTTCCATGTTACCTATCAACATGGAAGCCCTACCTTCCCTACTTGAAGCACGACCCAACCCGGCAACAAACATACTCATTCTGCTCTTCATGTCCTTCACCCTCTAAGGAGCATAGCGAGACAATTGGATGAGTCAGTCCGTAGAGGATTGACCTACGATCCATAAGTCAGACTACGGTCCGTAGTCTGTGTCCTTGGATCAAAACCCCATTTACACCAGCCTCTGACAAGAACCAGGATTGACCAACACAAACCAACATTCGATCTACGGTCCGTAGGTGGAAGTTAGCAGTCAGTTTGGGGGGGAATGTTGTTGGGTAAACTGTAAATGGTCATAACTCTTAACACAAAATAATTTAGGTGTCCCAGGACCTATCAAAAGATATATAATTGACTTATCTTTCCATAGCCACCAATTTTGCTAAAATCAGACCTCCGAGTAAAAGTTCTGTCCGTTTTCATAACAACATGTCGAATAGACCCAAACAACGGACCATCGATTGAATGACGGCCCGTCAGTCCAGGTCATCATTTTGTCCAACAACAATTAACTCGGGGGTCTTTTGATCTTTTCCAACTTCTTTTAAACACTAAGATATGTCATTTTGACCCTAAATCATCAGATTTTAGTAAATTTAAGAATAGAAACATATCAAGAACTTACCTAATTCAAAATCATAAATCAAAACTTAGAAAATTAGAAGCAAGAAAGGAGAAAAAGGTCAAGAACCCTAGTTCAAGAATGCAACAAGGTTTCAGCAGTTCGAACCCCAAAATTTAAATATTTCTCCGTGGATTTTATCACCAGGTATGTGGGATTTCACTAGTGGGTTCCTTTCACCCATTAGATCCTACTTTTCAGTCATATTCTTGATTCTCATATTATGATTAGACCTAGGATTTCTAGAACTTCAACAGAACTTCATGAATTAATTAATTATATGTTCCAAATCAGATTTCCATGTTATTACTCAGATTATTGCATGAATTTCAGAACCCTAGCTATGTATTTCATTAGTCTTGAATTACACATTCTAGGTTAGATATTTCAATTAATTCAGATATACATTCCTTAGTTATTAACGCATAATTATCAGATTAATTATTTTACTCTCAGTTTGTATATTCAGTTTTGAGCTATTCAATATTTACAAAAATTCAGTCATAATGTCTTAATCACTCAATTCATAGGGAGTAGCATAATACCAAGTTGGACTATGGTTCAGCGTACCCAAGTAGTCCCAGAACTACTAGCCAAGTAGGTTGTAAGTCCCCTCTATGGGCATCAGTTTAGTGATCACGCCAGCATGCCTTTATACCTATAGCAACGTATATTGGGTCCTCTCGATAGGGTGCATACATCAAACTTCACATTTAGCTCATGTGGTTTATTATCGGTTATTAGTAGCTCCCATAATTCAGTCAGACTCTATTACATTGATCATTCATCAATATATTCAGTATTCGATTTTAGCATGTTATAAATTGATCATTGCGTTTAGTTACTTCAACATTCAGTATATTATGTTTAGATTACTATACTTGCTCTTGTACTTGTTCAGTTATGTTTTATTTCAGCTTTAAACTATCCTACATGCTCAGTACCTTCAAGTACTATCGCATACGTGCACTACATTTTCATGATGTAGATTCAGGTTCTCAGCATCCAGATTGCGCTTAGATCAATTTTTGATCTCCAGTCTAGCAGATTTAGTGCTGAGTCCTCATTCTCCGAGGACAATAGTCATGAATTTATATTTAGTTCTTAGTCTTTTAGTTTCAGTTTTTTGCTAGGCTTAGCTAGGGCCTTTTCCAACATTTCTAGTCAGTTTAGAGGCTATTTTCAGACATAGTTAATTTAAGCTTAGTATTAAGTTAATAACTTCCTTGTATTAAACTCATTCGTATTTCAAATATCTCAATTATTGAATATGGGTATTACCCATCTTTTCATTTTAAATTATGATTTAGCTTCCTCTTCAGTTATTTTCTTTAGTATGCTCATTATTATGTCAGAAGGGTTAGCTTGGGATCACTTGTGGTCCTAAGTCTCGTGTCTGCATCTATGAGGTAGCTCGGGGCATGACAAACTTGGTATCAGAGCACTAGGTTTAAGTGTACTAGGATGTCTGAAAAGCCGCACTTAGTAAAGTCCTTTTCATGGGTGTGAAGTGCACCACATCTAATAAGAGGGAAACTATGAAGTGTTCTAGGAAAAACTTCACTTTTTTGCTACTCTTATCGTGCGTAAGGTATGATTTAATTTTATTCTAACTCGATGTTCTACGTTTCAGATGATACCTACTCATACAGCAAACATCAGGAATGTGAATGCAAGGAATGCAAACACAACTTCTCCAGTCCCAGATTAGGAAGTCTCCAATGTTGAATTCAGAAGTTCCATTCAAATGTTGACTCAGAGTGTCACAAACTAGAACAATCAGCGGGTTCTAGCTCCTATGAATGTAAATGGTGGATCAGCAGAAGCCAGGGTTCGTGACTTTGTTAGGATTAATCCGCCTGAGATCAAGAAGATATTTGTGGTGATGCAAGTCAGTGGGAATGATCGGGTTAATTTGGCATCATACAAGATGAAAAATGTTGCTCATATCTGGTACACTCACTAGAAGGATAATAGGGGTACATCTGCAGCTCCTATTACTTGGGAGTGCTTTAGTGAGACCTTTATGTACATGTTTTACCCAATAGAGTTGAGAGAAGAAAAAGCCCAGAAATTCATGAACTTTAAGGCAGGGTAACATGATCGTCCAAGAGTATGAACTCAAGTTTAACCAACTCTCTAGGTATGCTCCTTACATGGTTGCTGACTCCAGGGCTCATATGAATAAGTTCTTGTATGGAGTGTCAGATTTAGTGAAACTGAGTGCAGAAATGCTATGTTACTAGGAGATATAAACATCTCTAGGCTTATGACTCATGCTCAGCAGGTCGAGGGTGATAAGCTTAGGGAACATATAAGGAGAATAAGAAGGCTAGGATTGGGAATTATGACTATTCTCAGTATAAATCAGGTGGTGGAAATCGCTCGTAGAATTAACAAAATTTTTCAACTCCAGCCCCTTCGTCAGCTAGTGTCCATCCTCTAAGAACATGTATGACCAAAAGGTTAGAGCACCAGTCTCTAAGTCTCAGGGAAGTGTTTCAGGCACCAAGACTTACCCAACTTGCCCTAAGTATGGCAAGAAATATCCAGGAGAGTGCCTTGCAAGAAAGGAAGGATGTTTTGGGTGTGTTCAGTCTGGTCACAGGTTGAGGGATTGTCCTTCTAGACAGGGTCAAGGAGGCAAAAATGGTAGAGTTCAGTCTACAACTTCAGCAGCACCAGCAGATCGAATGACTCAGCAGTGTAACTCATCTTGTACAAGTGGCGGTTAGCGCCAGAACAGGTGGTATGCTCTTCAAGCTCTCCAGGATCAGGAAAGTTCTCCTGATGTAGTCACTGGTACGTTATGAGTGTTTGATCTTGATGTTTATGCATTGTTAGATCCAGGGGCTACTCTTTCTTTTTTTAACTTCTTACATAATAGTCCAATTCAGTGTCGGTCTAGAAATTATCTCAGAACTATTCTCATTCTCTACTCCTGTTGGTGACCCAGTTATAGCTAGATGGGTATACACTAATTGCCCTGTCACAGTCTCTCAGAAAGTCACCTCAGCAGATCCTGTAGAGTTAGAAATGGTAGACTTTGATGTCATTCTAGGCATGGATTGGTTAAATTCTTGTTATGCCTCATTCAATTGTAGAACTAGGATTGTTCGTTCTCAATTTCTAGACAAACCAATCTTAGAATGGAAGGGTAGTAGCCTAGCGCCTATGGGTCGACTTATTTCTTATTTTAAGGCCATAAAGATGATATATAAAGGTTATCTCTATCATCTAGTTTGGGTTAAGGATTCTAGCTCTAAAACCTCAACTCTTGAGTCAATTCCAGTAGTCAGTGAGTTTTCAAAAGTGTTTCTAGAAGATCTTCCCGGAGTTCCTCCCAAAAGGTAAATCGACTTTGGAATTGATCTCCTTCAAGATACCTAGCCTATTTCAATTCCTACTTATAGAATGGCTCCAGCCGAGCTTAAGGAATTGAAAGAGCAGTTAAAAGCCTTCTAGATAAGGGATTTATCAGACCTAGTATTTCTCTATGGGGTGCACCAGTGTTGTTCGTAAAAAAGAAAGATGGTTCTCTCAGAATGTGCATTGACTATAGACAGTTAAACAAGGTCACAATCAAGAATAAGTATCCCATCCCCAGGATTGATGACTTGTTTGACCAACTTTAGATTTCTAGCCATTTCTTAAAGATAGACCTCAGATCGGGGTATCATCAGCTCTGAGTCAGGGATAGTGACATTCCAAAAATAGCATTTAGAACTCCATATTGTCATTATGAATTTTTAGTTATGTCATTTGGACTAACCAATGCTCATGCAGCTTTCATGGATTTGATGAACAAAGTGTTTAAGCAGTACTTGGACTTGTTCATTATCGTCTTTATTGATGATATGCTCATTTACTCTAGAAATGAGGAAGAACATGCGAGTCATTTGATAATTGTTCTACATACTCTCAAAGATGGCCAGTTATTCACTAAGTTTAGAAAATGCGAGTTATGGTTGCAATCCGTTGATTTCCTTGGCCATATTATATCTAGCGAAGGGATCCGAGTGGATTCACAGAAGATAGAAATAGTGAAACAATGGCCCAGACCTAAATCTGCTACATATATCAGAAGTTTCTTAGGTCTAGCGGGTTATTACAGAAGGTTCGTGGAAGGATTTTCATCCATAGCCTCACCATTGACTAGGTTGACTTAGAAGATGATCAAGTTTCAATAGTTAGATGATTGTGAGAAAAGTTTTGCAGAATTGAAAACTAGATTGACTACAACTCCTGTCTTGACTCTACTAGAGGGTTCAGATGATTATGTGATATATTGTGATGCATCCAGAGTGGGCCTAGGTTGTGTGTTGATGCAGCGAGATAAGTTTATAGCTTATGCTTCTAGACAACTTAAGGTGCATGAGAAGAACTATCCAACTCATGACCTCGAGCTTGCAGCAGTGGTGTTTGCATTCAAGATCAAGAGACACTATTTGTATGGTGTTTATGTTGATATGTTCACTGACCATAAGATACTTCAGTATGTGTTCTCCTAGAAAGAGTTCTCCTAGAAAGAGTTGAATCTTCACCAAAAGATGGCTTGAGTTCCTTAAGGATTATGATATGAGTGTGCATTATCATCCTGGTAAGGCGAATGTTGTAGCATATGCTCTTAGTAGACTATCTCATGGTAGTGTAGCCCATGTTGAGGAAGAAAGGAGGGAGCTAGTGAAGGATGTTCATAGGCTTTCTCACTTAGGAGTTCACCTGATAAGCATATCAGACAGTGGTGTAACAGTTCACAATAGGGTAGAATCTTCTTTGCTAGTGGAGGTTAAGAAAAAGCAAGATAGGGATCCAATATTGCTTGAACTTAAGGGTGCAGTCCTTAATCATAGAGTGGAGGTTTTCTCCCAAGTGGGAGATGTTGTACTTCGCTGTGTGTTCCTAATGTGGGCGAGTTGAGACAACATATTCTTGCAGAAGCCTATAACTCCAGATATTCTATTAATCTAGGTGCAACTAAGATGTACCGCGATCTGCAGGAAGTCTATTGGTGGAATGGCATGAAGAGGGATGTAAGAGATTTTGTGAGTAAGTGCCCCAGCAAGTCAAGGTAGAACATAAGAAACCAGGGGGTATGACTCAAGAGATCGACATTCCTACTTGGAAGTGGGAAGTGATCAATATGGATTTCATCACAAGGTTACCGCGTACTCGAAGACAACATGACTTCATTTGGGTGATAGTTGATAGGATGACTAAGTTATCTTGCTTTTTGTCGCTCAAGACTACAAATTCGGCAGAGGACTATGCCAAGATCTAAATTAATGAAATTCTGAGGTTGCATGGGGTTCTTTTGTCTATCATCTCAGATAGAGGTCCTCAGTTTACCTCTCATTTTTGGAAGTCGTTCCAGAAGGGTCTTGGTACTCAAGTTAACCTTAGCACAACATTTCATCCGCAGACGAATGGACATGCAGAGCATACCATTCAGACCCTAGAGGATATGTAGAGAGCTTGTGTGATCAATTTCAAGCATAGTTGAGATGATCACATTCCTTTTATTGAGTTCGCCTACAACAATAGCTACCATTCCAGCATTAGGATGGACCCTTATGAGGCTTTGTATGGACGTAGATGTAGATCTCTTGTTGCTTGGTTTGAACTAGGTGAAGCAGCTTTGATAGGGCCAGATTCAGTTCTTGATGCTATGGACAAAGTGCAACTCATTAGAGATAGACTTAAGACAACCCAAAGTCGTCAGAAATCTTATGCAGATGTAAGAAGAAGGGAACTAGAGTTCCAAGTTGATGATTGAGTTTTTCTGAAAGTGTCACCTATGAAAGGGGTGATGAGATTTGGAAAGAAAGGGAAGCTCAGTCCTAGAAGTGTAGGCCCTTAAAAAATCTTGAAAAGGATTGGCAAGGTGGCATATGAGTTAGAGTTGCCAGCAGAATTAGCAGCAGTGTATCCGGTCTTCCACATCTCGCTCTTGAAGAAGTGTGTGGGTGACCCAGCCTCTGTAGTGCCATTAGAGAGTGTGTCGGTGAAAAATAGTCTTTCTTATGAGGATGTACCAGTTGAGATTCTTGACCGTCAGATTAGGAGGTTGAGAAACAAAGAAGTCGCTTTTGTCAAAGTTTTGTGGAGGAGTCAGTCCGTAGAGGGAGCTACTTGGGAAGCAGAAGTAGACATTAAAGCCAAGTATCCTCACCTCTTTCCTTTCGATTCTGCTTCAGCTTGAGGTAATAGTTCCTCTTTAGTTTTTAAGTCATTCATGCATGAGTTCAGCCTTAGAATCATGTTCCCTCAGTTTGTACTTGCATTTTCAGCATATTTGGATGTTCTCACAACTCAATTCTGTCAGAAAATCATTCCTCATTGTTAAGTAGTAGGGAATAAAGATCTCTCCCTCTATTTAAGGTAGTTAGTCTTCATTCGAGGACTAATGTTCCCAAGGGGGAGATAATGTAACACCCCGTACCCAAAACAGAACAAAACTTAGCTTTCCATAAATATGCAGGTGCAATCAACGGTCACTATCGACGGACCGTAGTCTAATCTACGGCCCGTACATCACATCCGTCGGTTGTGACTGAAACTCTCCCATGATGCAGCCCAGAAAAATTGACTAAGTGTCGATCCATGGACTGACCTACGACCCGTAAGTCAAACTACGGTCAGTAGTCTATGTCCGTGGATCAAGACCCCATTTACACAAGCCTCTGACAAGAACCATAATTGACCATCATGGACCGTCGTTCGATCTACGGTCTGTAGGTCTGACCGTAGCTGGAAGTTAGCATTAAGTCAGGGGGGGATGGTCTTAGGTCAACTTCAAATGGTCATAACTCTTAGCACAAAATGAATTAGGTGTCCCATGACCTATCAAAAGATAGATAATTGACTTATGTTTCCATAGACACCAATTTTGCTAATATCACACCTCCGAGTAAAAAGTTCTGCCCGTTTTAATATAGGCAGGTCGAAAAGACCCAACCTACAGACCCAAACGATGGACTGTCTATTGAACGACGGCCCGTCAGTCCAGGTCGTCGTTTGGTCTGAAAACAATTAACTCAGGGGTCTTTTGGTCTTTTCCCACTTCGTTTAAACCCTAAGATACGTCATTTTGACCCTAAATCATAAGATTTTAGTTAGTTTAAGCCTAGAAACATAACAAGAACTTACCTAAGTCAAAATCATAAATCAAAACTTAGAAAATTAGAATCAAGAAAAGACAAAAAGTTCAAGAACCCTAGTTCAAGAATGCAACAAGGTTCGAGCAGTTCGAGCCCCGAAATCTACATATTTCCTCGTGGATTTCATCACCAGGTATGTGGATTGCACTAGTGGGTTCCTTTCACCCATTAGATCCCTACTTTTCAGTCAGATTCTTGATTCTCATATCATGATTAGACCTAGGGTTTCTAGAACTTCAACAAAACTTCATGAATTTATTAGTTATATGTTCCAAATCAGATTTCCATGTTATTACTCAGATTATTGCATGAATTTCAGAACCCTAGCTATGTATTTCTTTAGGTCTTGAGTTACACATGTTAAGTTAGATATTTCAGTTACTTTAGATATACATGCCTCAGTTATTAAGGCATAATTATCAGATTAGTTATTGCACTCTCAGTTTGCATGTTCAGTTTTGAGCTATCTAGTATTTACAAAAATTTAGTCATAATGTCTTAATCCCTTAATTCATTAGGAGTAGCATAATACCGAGTTGGACTAGGATTCAGGGTACCCAAATAGTTCGAGAACTACTAGCCAAGTAGGTTGTAAGTCCCCTATATGGGCATCAGTTTAGTGATCACGCCAGCATGCCTTTATACCTCTGGAAGGGTATATTAGGTCCTCTCGATGGGGCGCATACATCGGACTCCACATGTAGTTCATGTGGTTTATTATTGGTTATTAGTAGCTCCCACAGTTCAGGTAGACTCTATTGTGTTGACCATTCATCAGTATATTAAGTATTCAGTTTCAACATGTTATAAATTGGTCATTACATTCAGTTACCTCAGCATTCAGTATATCATGTTTAGATAACTATACTTGCTCTTGTACTTGTTCAATTATGTTTTATTTCAGCTTTACTCTATCTTACATGCTCAGTACCTTTAAGTATTGACGCATACGAGCGCTACATCTTTTCGTGATGTAGGTTCAGGTTCTCAGCATCCAGATCGCGCTTAGATCAATTTACGATCTCCAATTCAGCAGATTCAGTGGTGAGTCCTCATTCTCCGAGGACAATAGTCATGAGTTTCTTTTCAGTTCTTAATATTTTAGTTTCAGCTTTTGCTAGACTTAGCTGGGGCTTGTCCTAGCATTTCTAGTCAGTTTAAAGGCTATTTTAAGACATAGTTAGTTTCAGCTTAGCATTAATTTAATAACTTCCTTGTATGTAACTCGTCAGTATATCAAGTATCTCAGTTACAGAATCTGGGTATTCCCCATCTTTTTATTTTAAATTTTGATTTAGCTTCTGCATAAGTTATTTACTTAAGTATGCTCATTATCATGCCATCAGGGTTAGCTTGGGATCACTTGTGGTCCTAGGTCTCGTGTCCGCGTCTCGGGGGTAGCTTGGGGTGTGACACAGACTTTGTCCGGAGGAGCTTTGAGGTGCGGAGCCCCAGTGCCTATCAGACGGGTTTTCCGACTTTCTTCTTCGTTTTCCATCTCTAAACCTTCCCAAACACCCATGGATTCCAGCCCAAACACTTAGGATCCCTAATTAACTCATTACCCAATAGTTTAGACCCAAAAACAGTCTAAAAACAAGAACCTAAACTACTAGAGATCAACTACAAATCAACCAACAAGATTTCACAATGTTTAATCAAGAATTCCATGTTCATCATTCACTAATTCAAACATTACTGAACTGAAACAATTTGGGTATGGGTGAAAGGACCCATCACCGAACGATATCACATTCTTTGTTAGGGATCACCCCCAACGAAATCCAAGAACGAATTCTTGGCGTTCTTGTGTCTTCTTCTCCCTTCTCCTGTTTTCTCCTTTCTCTCAAATCCCTAGATTTTTTTCTAAATGTGATAATTGATTGGTATCATCTTAGACCCCAACTTATTACCCTTAAAACAAAAATAATATTTAATCTAGGAAAAGACCAAAACACCCTTAACAAATCCGGATTTGAATTTTCCTCTGCTCAACATCCCAACTTCTGTAAGTCATATCTCATACGACCTCATAATTTCAAAAACTTGACGTTGTTGGAAAGACATTCCAACGAGCTTTCCATCAATATAAAGAATTCACCCAAATATCTCCTGAGGTGGAAGTTATGGTCGTTTGAAATTGACCAAAACTCACTTTGATTCTTCTTATTTTTCTTAGCTTAACCTTAGTTAATTCTAGAATATGAGATGTTACAATTAGTCAACTCTTTTCCTCTATAATTTCATGGTAAGAGAGGCAAATATAAGGAATAGACTTCTCTATTAAATAATTATTAAAGACTAATTATTAACTATTGTGACAAAAATGAATGATGCAGGTGCAAATGGTAAATTTGCAGAATGTAAGTACTAAAGAAAACGATGTCAGGAGAATTGTCCGTTAGCTCTATTTTTTCCAACCAATAAAGTTGAAGAGTTCAAAGATGTTAATCGACTTTACAAAGTAAGCACTATCACACATATGTTTAATTCTATTGCTGACAATGAGAAAAGGGCAAAAATGGTTGAAACCCTAATTTTAGAGGCTAAGATTAGGTCTGAAAATCCTGTGTACGGGATCATTGCCATTCAAATCTCTCCAAAAATTTCTATAAAAATAAAAAAGTGTCTAATGTTTCACACTCTCAAATTTCTCCAAAAATTCTTTATAAATAATAAAAAAGTTTAGTATTTATAGGCGTCGGATTTAGTACTCGTGGATCCATTCGGCGTCTTTAGTCATGAATCGCCGACTGATTAGGCGATTCATCCTTTCTATGGTTTATAGCAGTTTGAGACCTTCCTGTTTTTCAATGCATGTTGTAACGTTGGGCAGAATAACTGTACTTCACGGAATTATTTAGCGAAGTGCACACTGCTCCTTTTCATCGCCTTTTGATCCACTTCCTTCAGGCCTAACTTGTTGTAATAGAAGGTGGAACTCTACTATACGACATATCGCCAAGTGTGTCTGGCGATGCGCGCTTTGCATCTTCAACATTTTCTTTCGTTTTGCGCTTAAGTGTCCATGATCCTACCAAATCCTCAATTACCTGAAACTAAGAGGTTTGTACAGGGTATTGAGATAAAATATACTATTTAGGAAACTTATTATCATAAAAAAGGCCCTAGATGATTCCAATTTGGGGACTCATTAGCCTGCTCGAGCACCACAAAAGTTCCTCAGAACTTTGTCCTCTGGCGCGCGGCGCCAACCAATATGCCACCAAAACTTCTCTGAAGTTTAAGGGGTGGCGCCCCGCGCCTCTCAGGGATGCCAGGTCTTCCTATTCTTCCCCCATCTTTTCTTAGTAATTCCTATGTAATGTACCTAGGATTTCTAATTAATTCTAACACTCCAAGGTACATCTAATCATCACGAAACCATCATAAATATGAGATCATGAACCCTGAATCCATAATACAATTAACGGGAAGTTAAGATCAAAGTCAAAGGAGTTAAGAGTCAAGTCTAAAAGTTAGAAGCAAGTTAAGGTAATGTTCTTAAGAGTTCTCAAGGGTCTTTAATAACGTTTTAACTTGTTTGAAGACTCAAATTTCAAGTTAAGTAAAGAGTAAAGAGTTGAAGTTCTTCCTTCAAAGAAATATAAGGGAACTAAGTATTCCCTAAAAGTTAATTTAAGACACAAGTTTCAAGTTAAGAAAAGAGTAAAGATTTGAGTTAACTTCTCAAAAGGTATTAGGGAACTAAGTATTCCCAAAGAAGTTATAAATGTTTTTCACATTTGAGCAAGAAAAGGAAACGGTGATTCCAAACGAGCCCATGGGCTAAGCATTGAGTAATTATCTCAAATTAAAGAAAGAAGTTGTTTTAAAAGCATTACCTAAAGTATATTTTTGGGGTAGTATTGAGCACCGATGTGGGATACGAGTTCATATTCACTCAAGTCTCCATTAAAACCATGTTGCCATCATAGGTTTTAACAGGCCATACTTTATAGATGATCACGTAAGTTAAGCTAGTGAATCCACTAAGTTAAGTAGTTCTATAAGACAAAAAAGTATATGACAGTTCTTGTAGTCTAGGCAACATGTTTTATCACCACTTAGGCTCATAGTGGTGTTTTTCGGTTAGAGAATCTCAGACTAAAACTATATTATTTCATATATAAGTAAAGTAAGTTTGTTATTAAAATTCTTTAACAGACTAAGTGTTCTCATTTTTTAAATATCTTTAATATATTGCATGTGTCTTACTACTTTATATTAAGTCAAGTAATTCATGAGTTGAGAAGAATCAACGTAAGTGTTTCTTCTTAATCGTTTTCAAGCTTAAGTTGTTGTATGCATTCAACTCGCATACTCGTACATTCAATGTACTTAATGTAGTTGGCCTACATCGTATCACGATGTAGACGCATGTAACCATGATCAGCAACATCCAGCACCTCGTCGATCCAGCTAAGCACTCGAAGTCAATGGTGAGCTTCCTTGCATTCTGGAGGACACATTTATTGATTTTTAGTCTTTCTTTTTATAGGATATTATGGGTTTGTCCTAACATCCATCTTCGTATTATAGAGACTTCATAAGCAGTCAGACACCTAGTATTGATCTCTCATCTTTGTATTGCTGATATTTTTTTTATGACACTTAAGTGTCATTTTGGCTAACTGATTTACTTTAAGTTATTGAATGAGACTATTTCATTGAGTTAAGTAAGCCAGGACAAGGTCCTCTCAAGGAAAACAATGGTCATTACGTGTAGGTCACGTCCAATATGTAGGATTGAGGTGTGACAGAACTATTCAACTAATTAAAAATAAAGGTTCAAGTCCAAAATTGGTGGACATTGACGAAAGAGAACCCCATTAAAGCTCGAAAAAACGTGTTCACCCTTGAAGTCGATGTGATAATCTCTAATTCCATAAGCGAGGTCTGCAATATCCGCTTAAAGATGTCCTGTACTCAACAAAAATAAGAGCAAGTGCAGAATCAATACACAACCATCGTGTACTGGTAGGATCACGCTGCTATCCGACTAGTGCAATATAAACAAGTCAAACAATATTATAATCACATGCATATGTATCAACATAAATAACATTATCTACATGGTATTTCGACAACACATTTCACATGCTTAAAATATCACTAGTCCTCTCACAGAACCCAAACTCAAATTGTTAGTGCACCAGCGTGGTACCTGATTCAAGTTAGCTTGCCGACACGTGGACATCTGATCCCATAGTTGTGTCAGAAAGTGGAAACCCGATCCAATATTTATGTCAGAACGTGGCAATCCGATCCAAGTTCAAAGGAGTGGTGGTCAAACCTACTTTGTTATATGAGTAGATTGACCAGCAGTCAAGAACATAAACGTCGTTTAGAGGATGAAGGGAGCAGGATGAGGATGCTCAAATAGATTAGTAGACATACTAGGAGAGATAAGATTATGTATGAGTTACATAACACAAGGTTAAAGTGGATTCTGTAGCGGAAAAAATTAATAAAGCGAGACTAGTGGTGCCTGCATGTAAAGAACAGGAGCGCATATGCATCATTAAGGAGGTGTGAGAAGTTTGACGAGAGGTATAGGTAAGACAAAGAAGAAACGATTGGGGGGGGGGGAGGTAATTTGGCACACTGTATCGCTTTTTCAACTTGCTAAGGATATAAACCTTAGATAAAGCTAGAAAGAATAATAGGTAGCCGAGTGATGTAGTATTATTTAGTGTGCATGTAGTATCTTATTTACCTAATTTTCACTATTACATGTTACTTCATTTGTTTATTTATCTAGCTAGCTATTTTGTTGCCGACTTATTTTCTTTGTATGATGCTTTGATTACATTTATTTTACATTAATTGCCTATCTAGAACAACTTTTCTACACTGCAAAGATAGAAATAATGTCTTCATAATCCTACCTCCGTTAATCTCACTTATAAAATCACACCAGATATATTGTTATTGTTTGTATTTCTTATTTAAACTTGGTATGAAATTTAATATATCGGATAAAAGGTTGCCTAGTTAAAACCATATATATTTCAAATTAGATAAAACTTATTTCAATTTTTTTTACTATTTCAGCCTTCAAAATAAACCTATACAAATATTAATAGGAGTTTTGGTTCCCTTTTTAAATTACTGAGGAACTTATAATATTTAGAAATTAATTTTTTTTTATATAAATATTTTTGTGCGTATCATTTTTATGTATTTAGTGAATGTTCTATCTTGCTACAAAACAGTAAGTCTACTTATAAAATTAAATGTTGAATACTTTTGTGATTTATGTTATTTTTCGTTGACATTTTAATATTGAAAACTTTTGTAATGTATTTTGTTTTTCTATTTTGAGCTCATTGAATATCATAAATCTTTATTATTTTCAGCAAATTAAATATTCCTTATATTTTTTGTTTTATAACTAACGTATATTATTTAATAATAGTTTATTTAATATATATTTTTTAATTATACTCATTGGTAGAAGCACAAGTTTAACGGACCTATCCAAAGTGCTTTCAAGCATGTATGCATTTTCGAAATTCAGCTAGATATTTGGATCAAATACTACATGATCAATTATTTTCTTATACAATAAAATATCTGTAATTATAAAAATGATATAAGTAACTCAGCTACAATATTTGTTTTGACAGGTTAAAAGATACTTAATTACTTAAAATATAACTATTGTATCAACGTAATGATATTTTTTTTATTTAAATAAGTATTTCATTTATATTGAAGTCTATTGTTGTTATACATAATTATTTTTATTAGTAGACATACAATTCATGGGCGACACACATACACTAAACTAGTCAATCAAATGACAAAATATTTACTAGCAAGAAAGATTTCCTACAAAAAAGCTAAAATATATCACTAACCTTTAAAGGAAAAACATTCAAATCTATTCAATATCTAATTAAGAGGGTGTTTAGATTGACTTAAAAGTTGGTCAAACCTATTTTAAAGTTAATTTTTGACTTCTGAAAGTGATTGACAAATATAAAAATAATTTAAAATAAGTCAAAACTGATTTATAATAAGTTGGGGAGTGTTTGACAAGAAAAAAAGTGACTTAAAATAAGTCAAAAACCAAAAGTAGGTCTCCTCCTATTTTTTATTTTTGACTTGAAAGTCATTTCAGTTTGTCTTTATATAATATTATTAGTCAACTCTATTTTTCTACAATTTAATGGTAAGAGAGCCAAATATAAGGAATAGACTTCTCAATTAAGTAATTATTTAGGACTAATTTTTAACTATTGTGACAAAGATGAATGATGCAGGTGCAAGGGGTAAATGTGCAGCATGTAAGTACCAAAGAAAACGATGTCAGGAGAATTGTCCGTTAGCTCCATTTTTTCAATCCAACAAAATTGAAGAGTTCAAAGATGTTAATCGACTTTACAAAGTAAGCACTATCATAGAGATGCTTAATTCAGTTGCTGAGAATGAGAAAAAGGCAAAAATGGTTGAAACCCTAATTTTAGAGGCTAAGATTAGGTCTGAAAATCCTGTGTACGGGAGCATTGCCGTTCAAAATAAATTGAGGTTACAAATTGAAGAAACTACAAAGGAGATTGATTTAGTGAAGAAAACAACCGCTTATTTCAAAGAATTGCGTGAAAGACAATTTCGGCCAAAGGTAAATTATTTATTTAATTTCAATTTGATTTTCTCTCTCTCTCTCTCTCTCTCTCTCTCTCTCTCTCTCTCTCTCTATATATATATATATATATATATATATATATATATATATATATATATAACTTTCTCCTATTTTATTCGAAGTTCATTGTCAAAATGATCAATTAAAGATCATGATACATCGCTTGCTTTTTGAGTTACCAATTGAGATCATTTGATTTTATAATTATGAATAAGTTGTCAAAACATGAACGAATGATATGTATTCTAACTTTTAATTATTATGATTTAGTATCAATGTCTCATTCATATAAGTACTTTTTATATATAAAATTTAGTATTTAAAGAATTTTACAAACAAAACACTAGCAGACTTAGACATCGGTGCCCAAGCCTTGCTCAAGCACCATAAACCCAATCAATACATTATATATAATAATCAAGGATATACATTAAGGTCGTGTAATCTCCGGGCCTGACTAGTGTGGGTTGAGATGATCCTCTGTAATAACTATGTACCCATACCATTCACAATTTGTCCTTTTTTTTCTATAAGTTTCATAGTAGGTTTTCAAGTAAAACTTGGGTGTATACCTCTAGAAAGTTCCACCTCAAACGAATTTGGGGCATCATAACGTTTTCCAAGCAATCAATATTTTTTTAGGGGCATCAACATATTCAGTTTTTAAAAACATTTTACAAATAGATCCAATGGCTTGTATAATCTACTTAGGTCGCGCGAAGACTTGTAACTAGATTATTTGTATAGAAAATAAGATATGTTTGTCTAACTGAGTTATTCTAGTATAAGATAGAATTCTAGTGGTCTAACTTAAAATTCTTCTTAACACATCTTAATGATCAATTACAGAACATGATACATCACTTTCTCTTTGACTTACCAATTGAGACCTTTTGATTTTATGTTTATTAATTAGTTGTCAAACCATGAACGAAAGGTATGTATTCTCACTTTTCATTGTTTAGTATCAATATATCGTTCATACAAGTACTTTTTTTATATAAGATATAGTATTTAAAGAACTTCACAAACAAAAAACTCGCACATTTGGACAGTTGGACCCAAGTATTTCTCAAGCACCTTAAACACAAATAATATATTACATATCATATTTAAGGATATACATTAAGGTCGATATGATCTTTCGTAATAATTATGTACCCATACCATCCACAGTTTTTCCTTTTTTCTTGCATAAGTTTCATAGTAGGTTTTCAAGAACCATTTTGTTGTATACCTCTTGGAAGTTCATACCTCCAATGGATTTGGGGCAACATAACTTTTCCAAAGCAATAAATACTTTTTATGGGCATCAACATATTCAGTTCATAAAAACCTTTTGCAAATAGATCCAATTAATTCCATGATCTTCTTAGGCCGCGCGAAAACTTGTGACTAGAATATTTGTATGGAAAATAAAATACTTTTGCCTAACTGAGTTATGCCAGCATAAAATGCAAATCTAGTGGTCCAACTTATAATTCTTCTCAACACATTTTATAAATGAGGGAAGACTAAAAAATGAGCAAAAAGTTTTTCATTGATCATGATTGAATAAGTAACCCTAATAACACACTACACTATCCAACTAACTATTAATACTCGAAGAAACTTAAGTTCACATTAGATTTTGTTTGAGCAAACAGGGTTATTGGCTTTCTTTATGTCTACTTTCACCATAAAACTTTTTTTGACATGCCCTTTCAACTTTTGTTATTATTATTGATAGCTCTTCTTGTGACAAAGTTGTATGATATATTAGCACATACTATTGAAATCATCACGTGTGACAATCTTATTGTGATCATTTTTTATATGATTTTTTGTTTTATATAAATAATCCTTTAGAAAAGTACCTACTTACCCTTTATGAAACATTTTTTGTTAACCTACAATACAGTACAACAATCAGCAAAATGCATACACACTTAACACATACCAAATCATGTATAAGTTTATGTATTTTTTAGACATAATGGAACTAAATTAGATATTTCACGTAGAAAATCTATTTTCTATGATAAATAATTAATTAGTTGATTGCAAATTATTTCATTTTGTATAGAAAAGTGAAGAAACCTCTACAAGTGGCACACAAAGCTTTCGAAGGCACAAGTCTGACTCGACTTTGGAAAAATTTACGAGCATTACTGAGAATCTTGCCAATCAAGATGTCGAAAAAAATAGGTCATGTCGTATTATAAATGTTTATATTTTTAATCAAATTACTTTTAAGGCGATTTTTAAGAATGTTTCTTGAAGAAAACTCTATATCAATCCGTATGAACCTTTTTTTTTAATTTTAAATTCACCTTTCAAATAAGGCAAAACTCTAAAATATTTATATATAATATAAAATTTTCCTATATACATTGTGTGCAACGTCTAACATGCGTATTTATTTTTCTATATTGTAGGATTGATATCAATGACAATGACGGGACCTAGGAAGCACTGGAATTTGTAATGAAGAGGAGATGAAGATCATAACTTCTATAGGTTATGATTTTAAGAAAGTTGATTTTGATGACGTAAAATGATATCTTATAAAGTTTATTGACGCTCATGTCCTAGTGTTGAAATAAGAGAGAACATAAAAAGTTGGAGAATATTTCAACATTACAATCTTGTTGTGTTTTTATTTAAATTGTTTCTGCTCACGTGCCTTGCACGTATAAGTTGAACTATCAGTACACTATATTTTTAAAAATTATCTATTAAATTATGTCTTTGAGTTTATATATGAAAGACATAAGAATAACATACGACTTTCTATGAATATTATCAATACGAATTATCATATAGTGACTTGTTTGATGATGATGATTGTACATATATTATGCATCAATCCTAGCAAGGTATCTATCTGGAGCACTAGCAATATTTTGCTAGGTATTGGGTTTTAAAAGTGTTGCAGGAAATGAAGGGTTTTGACTCTTTTGAAGGGTTGTGACTTTGCCAAAGAGTTGTGACCTTTAAGAAAGGTTGTGTCTTTTTTAAAGGGTTGTGACAGTTGACAAAGTTGTGCCTTTTCCAAAGGGTTGCATGTGACCTTTATGAAAGATTGTCTTTTTCCTAAAAAGTGTTGACCTTTAACCTTTGTCGGCTATAAATAGAGAGGATTTCTCTCCTTTTTTTTGCATAAAATTTCTCCCTTCTTTTGCATACATTTCTTCCAAAACAAATTCGATCGATCGTGTCTGTATTTGTGATTTGTTGCTATCATTTTGAGTTCGTTGAATATTTCTGGTTTGCTAATATGAATAGTTCTTTTTTTTCTTTTCATATTTTATTATTTATGGTTTGCTAATATGTTTATATGAGACAACAAGCTTAAGAAATTTAAATATTGATGGTATTTTATATGGTATGGAAATTACTTCTATTTTTTATATTCTTTTTAAGAAAAAAAGTAAAGAAGAAAAAGATAATTATTTTATTATATGATAAAAGATATTTGGGATGAATTAATACTACTTTAATATATTCGAGTATATTTCTATACTATGTTTTTCTTGGATGGGTAAGATTATTTTTATTTTATTTCCAAGTGCATTGAAGCAAATCACCACTGCAGTTTTCTTTTCAATAGGAAAAGTTATTCTATGCATAAAGGTTAAGAGATGCACTTTATTTATTTTCTATATTCTTAGTTTTATATAACTATGTCACGATCCAAACCCGTCGTGATTGACATCCACATTTATAAACCATTGGGAGAACCACTACTAACATCCAACTCAAGCAATCATTCTAAAACTAAGATATTTAAGTTACGGAAGCAAGTTAAACGACTAAAAGCGAAGTTCATTTCTAAACAAAGATATAATAACCAACATTTGCGGAAGATAAAACTAGAACCTGAAAGTCAATGTATCAAAATTACTAATGAATAACCAAGTATAAACAAGGAATTACTAATGAATTTGTAGCATCTCATAATTTGAAATAGCTAAGAAACTAAAAATATTCATTTTTGGAAAGAAAATGAATACTCTGCAAAATTGCCTAATGTTAAGAAAGAGAGTTTTGGTCATTTTCAAACGGCATAACTTCTAGCTCAGGATGACTTAGAAGTGGTTCTTGATATGGTTGGAAATCCCTTGGATATATATTTTCATACCCCCCAAGTTTGTGCATTTTCAATATCGTATGAGGGAGATATGCCTATCGGTAGTTGGGCTGTTAAAGTAAGGAAAGTCCCAATCCGGATTTAAGAAAGGGCAAACTAGTCTCTTTACCAATTAATTTCCTATTTCGTTTTACGGGTTTATTGGGGGTAAAAAAACTAAGTTTAATTCAGTTTTGGAAAATCAAAATCACGCATAGGGCTTGGATAAGGGAGAAAAGAAGAAGGAAAGGGAGAAAAGTCAAGAACTCGCCATGAACGCCAAGGTTTGCGAGTGGAATTCGTCCGGGGTGATCTCTATCAAGGTATGTGGGATATTTTCTTGTTGTGTTAGTTCACCCACACACCTACTTGTTTAAATTCAGCGATTTTGTGATGGTTGAAGTCTAAAAAGTGAAGTTCTTGAAGAACATGGTTGAATTCTTATTGGTTGAGTTGTTGCATGCCTTGTATTGATTTGATTCCTGTTTTGTGGGTTGTTTTTCGAGTAAAATTTGCTTGATAATGGTGACTAGCTAAGATTTATCTGAAACTAAATTTTCTCTCTGGCAACTTACCCCATATAAAATGGTTCTTCTTAGATACCCACTCGTCTAAACGAACCAGCCTACGCCTTATCCACATCCTGATCTTTCGATAGAGGATGTTTTGATATGGGACTAGGGCTCACTCTCTCAGGCTAGACCTCATGTCGACACACTACTTAGGACATCAGTCTAGTGGTCTTGGTTTTGCGGCCTCCCTCTCGGGCAACCCAAAAACACATGGGTGGTTTTGTATTTGCAATTATAAATGAGTTAGATTAAGCCAGGACCACTAGCTAAAATCACCATTAAAGTAAACATTTTTCCTCCCTGAATGTGCACAACCTACACACTTATTTTATTAAGATATCAAAAAGAAAGCCAAGAAATGGTTTTGGGTTTCCTCCTAAACAACGCCTTATTTAATGTTGTGGTACGACGCAAGTCAGTCTTTAGGTTATCTTATAAGGTTTGCTATAGTATCACAAGGCAAACCCCCCTCTTGTCTAGGGTTGAGATAAGATGAGATGTGGAACATCTGGGTGTCTAACTGCTTGGTAGAGACTAAATGGGAGGTGATGGTCTGACTAAGGGTACATACATCTTCTTTGAAACATTTCAGCATTTTGTCTGACCCTTCAACCTTGTTGAGGATACGTGAGAGCATTTTCTCAAATCTGCCACCTTCTGAATCATTAGGATTCTGTCACTCATGGGGAGGCACATACTTATCCATCTCCCCATCTTTCCAATTCGGATTTCAATCTCTCTGTTCTCGGTTCTATCCTTCCATCCTTCTTCTCTAGCCCAACCTTGGTTACCACCCTACGTTAGGTAGTTTAATTGGTAACCACCACCTTGGTTTGCTAAGAAGTTTACCTCTTCAATGTATAAATCTTCAAACTTAATGTCATGAGGATTTGTACTCCCAATTCCCACAGCATTGACGCTATAGGTGCCCGCTCCCATGACATTTTTGGATAGAATATCAAGTTGTGTCATGATCTTGGCCATATTTTTGTCCCTTTCATTGTCTTTTTCGATATGCTCTTTAGCTAACTGAAAGATGATCGGAGAAAGTCGGTCCCCGACAGCGGCGTCATTTTGACGCTTCAATATATGTATATTTTGTCATTTGTGACCAATGAAACTAATCTACATTTTGAGTGTCTACGAATCAAAGCTAGTAAAGTAACCCAACCAAGGGTTGGGATCGGGTCAAAGGGAGTGGTACTGAAAGTAGTAGCTACTTAGAATTTCATAATAATTGGTGTTAGCTCAAGAGGTTTTCGAGTATCGAAATAAAACAAGTTAAATTGGTGACACTAAAGTGTCAAATATCAGAAAGAGGTTTTGTCACAAATAGTAAAATAGCAAAAATAAAAGGGAAAATAAGTATGGGAGAGAGTTTTTGGGGTGTGACTGCAATATATGTTACACAAACTAATGGGTACATGCTTTTGATAGTAAATTTTGCAAGACAATGGTAACTAGGCTGAGTTTTAGGTGAAAGTAAATTCCCTCTCGGCCAACTTACCCCATATCAAATGGGTTCCTCTCAGACACCACTCGTTTAAATTAACCAGCCTACGCATTATCCACACCTTGACCTTTAGATAGAGGGTGCTTGGATATGGGACTAGGTCTCACCATCTCGGACTGAACCTCATGTCGACCCACTCTTTAGGACATCAGTCTAGTGGTCTTGGTTTCGTGACCTCTCTCTCGTGTAAGCCAAAAACACATGGGTGATTTTTATTTGCAACTACAAACCCAGTATATTATGCCACAAGCACTAGGTGAAATCAACATTAAAATACTTCTAATCCTATCAGCAAGCAATACCCAACAACAATATCAACACATATTTGGTAAATAATACCCCAAGAATGGGGGGGGGGGGTTTAGCCACACATCAAACAATAATAAAATAAACCTAAAATGATAAAGGAATCAAATGGGTATAAGAAATTAAACCATAAAAACGGTAAAGAAAGGTAAATGGAGAAAACCCACTTCCAAGATTGGAATATGAACTTCTTTATTCAAGCTCCCTCAAAACCCTCTCCAAACATGGGAGAAAACTTAAGAACAATGGTTCTAAAATAAAATATTAAGTGTCTAATGTTTCACACTCTCAAATCTAACAAAAAATTCTCTATAAATAATAAAAAAGTTTAGTATTTATAGGCTTCAGATTTAGTACTGGTGGATCCATTCGGCGTCTTTAGTCATGAATCGCCGAGTGATTAGGTGATTCACCCTTTCTATGGTTTATCGCCATTTGAGACCTTCCTGTTTGTCCATGCATATTGTAACGTTGGGCTGAATAACTCAGCTTCACAGAATTATTTAGCAAAGTGCCGACTGCTTCTTTTCATCTCCTTTTGATCCACTTCCTTCAGGGCTAACTTGTTGTAACAGAAGGTGGAACTCTACTATACGGCGTATCGCCAAGTGTGTCTAGCGATGCGAGCTTTGCATCTTCAGTTCTTTTCTTTCGTTTTGCGCTTAAGTGTCCATGCTCCTACCAAATCCTCAATTACCTGACACTAAGATGTTTGTACAGGGTATTGAGATAAAATATACTATTTAGGAAACTTATTAGCATAAAAAAAGTCCCTAGATGATTCCAATTTGGGAACTCATTAGCCTGCACGAGCGCCACAAAAGTTCTTCAGAACTTTGTCCTCTGGCGCGCGGCGCCAACCAATATGCCACCAAAACTTCTCTGAAGTTTAAGGGGTGGCGCCCCGCGCCTCTCAGGTGCCAGGGGTGCCAGGGACGCCAGGTCTTCTTATTCTTCCCCCATCTTTTCTTAGTAATTCCTATGTAATGTACCTAGGATTCCTAATTAATTCTAACACTCCAAGGTATATCTAATCATCACGAAATCATCTATAAATATGTGATCATGAACTTTGAATCCATAATACAATTAAAGGGAAGTTAAGATCAAAGTCAAAGAAGTTAAGAGTTAAGTCGAGTAGTTAAGAAGCAAGTTAAGGTAATGATCTTAAAAGTTTTCAAGGATCTTTAATAACGTTTTAACTTGTTTGAAGACTAAAATTTCAAGTTAAGTAAAGAGTAAAGAGTTGAAGTTCTTCCTTCAAAGAAATATAAGGGAACTAAGTATTCCCTAAAAGTTAATTTAAGACTCAAGAGTAAAGATTTGAGTTCACTTCTCAAAATTTATTAGGGAACTAAGTATTCCCAAAGAAGTTATAAATGTTTTGCACATTTGAGCAAGAAAAGGGAAAGGCGATTCCAAAGGAGCGTTTGGGCTAAGCATTGAGTAATTATCTCAAACGAAAGAAAGAAGTTGTTTTAAAAGCATTACCTAAAGTATATTTTTGGAGTAGTATTGAGCACTGATATGGGATACGAGATCATATTCAATCAAGTCTCTATTAAAATCATGTTGCCATCATAGGTAATAATGGGCCATACTTTTTAGATTATCACATAAGTTAAGCTAGTGAATCCACTAAGTTAAGTAGTTCTATAAGACGACAAAGTATATGACAGTTTTGGTAGTCTAGGCGACATGTTTTATCACAACTTAGGCTCATAGTAGTGGTTTTCGGTTAGAGAATCTCACACTGAAACTATATTATTTCATATATAAGTAAAGTAAGTTTGTTATTAAAATTCTTTAACGAACTAAGTGTTCTAATATTTTTACAAGCTTTCATATATTGCATGTGTCTTACTACTTTATATTAAGTCAAGTAATTCATGAGTTAAGCAGAGTAAAAGTAAGTGTTTCTGCTTAATCTTTTTCAAGCTTAAGTTGTTGTTTGCATACAATTCGCAGACTCATACATTCAATGTACTTATTCTAGTTGGCCTACATCATATCACGATGCAGACGCAGGTAACCAAGATCAGCAACATCTAGCACCTCGTTGATACAGCTAAGCACTTGGAGTCAATGGTGAACCTCCTTGCATTCTAGAGGACACATTTATTGATTTTTAGTCTTTCTTTTTATATGATATTATGGGGTATGTCCTAACATCCATCTTAGTATTATAGAGACTTCATAAGTAGTCAGACACATAGTATTGGGTTTCTCATCTTTGTATTGCTGATATGTTTTATGACACTTAAGTGTCATTTTGGCTAACTGATTTACTTTAAGTTATTGAATGAGACTATTTATTGAGTTAAGTCTATTGAGTTACGTAAGCCAGGACAAGGCTCGCTCGAGGAAAACAATGGTCATTAAGTGTCGGTCACGTCCAAGGTGTAGGATTGGGGTGTGACAGAACTATTCAACTAATTAAAAATAAAGGTTCAAGTCCGAAATTGGTGGACATTGATGAAAAAGAACCTCATGGCAGCCCAGAAAAATGTGTTCACCCTTGAATTCGATGTGATAATCTCTAATTCCCTAAGCGAGGTCTGTCAATATCCGCTTAATGATGCCCTCTACTCAACAAAAATAAGAGCAAGTGCAGAATCAGTGCACAAGCACCGTGTACTGGTAGGATCACGCTGCTATCCGACTAGTGCAATATAAACAAGTCAAACAATATTATAATCACTTGCATATGTATAAACATAAACAATATTATCAACATGGTATTTGGACAACGCATTTCACATGCTTAAAGTATCACTAGTCCTCTCACAGAACCCAAACTCAAATTGTTAGTGCACCATCGTGGTACCTGATTCAAGTTAGCTTGCCGACATATGGCCATCTGATCCCATTGTTTTGTCAAAAAGTGGCAACCCGATCCAATATTTATGTCAGAACGTAGCAATCTGATCCAAGTTCAAAGGAGTGGTGGTCAAACCCACTTTGTTATATGAGTAGCGTGACCAGCAGTCAAGAACATAAACGTCGTTTAGAGGATGAAGGGAGCAGGATGAGGATGCTAAAATAGATTAGTAGACATACTAGGAGAGATAATATTATGAAGGAGTTACATAACACAAGGTTAAAGTAGATTCCGTAGCGGAAAAAATTAATAAAGTAAGAATAGTGATACATGCATGTGGAGAAGAGGAGGGCATATGCATCATTAAGGAGGTGTGAGAAGTTTGACGAGAGGTATAGGTCAGACAAAGAAGAAACAATGGGGGGAGGGGGGAGGGAGGTAATTTGGCACACTGTATCGCTTCTTCAACTTACTAAGGATATAACCCTTAGATAAAGGTAAAAAGAATAATAGGTAGCCGAGTGATGTACTATTGTTTAGTGTGCATGCGGTATCTTATTTACCTAATTTTCACTATTACATGTTACTTCATTTGTTTATTTATCTAGCTAGCTATTTTGTTGCCGACTTATTTTCTTTGTATGATGCTTTGATTACATTTATTTTACATTAATGGCCTATCTAGAACAACGTTTCTACACTGCAAAGATAGAAATAATGTCTTCATCATCCTACCTCCGTTAATCTCACTTATAAAATCACACCAGATATATTGTTATTGTTTGTATTTTTTATTTAAACTTGGTATGAAGTTTAATATTTAGGATAAAGGTTGCCTTGTTAAAATCATATATATTTCAAATTAGATAAAACTTATTTCAATTTGTTTTACTATTTCAGCCTTCAAAATAAACCTATACAAATATTAATAGGAGTTTTGGTTCCGTTTTTTAAATTAACCTATAATATTTAGAAATTATTTTTTTAATATAAATATTTTTGTGCGTATCATTTTTATGTATTTAGTGAATTTTCTATCTTGCTACAAAACAGTAAGTCTACTTATAAAATTGAATGTTGAACACTTTTATGATTTATGTTATTTTTCACTGACATTTCAATATTGAAAACTTTTGTTATGTATTTTGTTTTTCTATTTTAAGCTCATTGAATGTCATAACTCTTTATTATTTTCAGGAAATTAAATAGTCCTTATATTTTTTGTTTTACAACTAAGGTATATTATTTAATAAAATTTCATTTAATATATATTTTACTAATTATACTCATTGGTAGAAGCACAAGTTTAACGAACCTATCCAAAGTTCTTTCAAGCATGTATGGATTTTTAAAATTCAACTGGATATTTGGATCAAATACTACATAATTAATTTTTTTCTTATACAATAAAATATCAATAATTATAAAAAAGATATAAGTAACTGAGCTACAATATTTGTTTTGACAGGTTAAAAGATATTTAATTACTTAAAATACAACTATTGTATCAACGTAATGATATTTTTTTTATTTAAATAAGTATTTCATTTACATTGAATTCTATTGTTGTTATGCATAATTATTTTTATTAGTAGACATACAATTCATGCGCGACACACATACACTAAACTAGTCAATCAAATGTGAACATATTTACTAGCAAGAAAGATTTCCTACAAAAAAGCTAAAATATATCACTAACCTTTAAAGGAAAAACATTCAAATCTATTAAATATCTAATTAAGAGGGGGTTTAGATTGAATTAAAATTTGGTCAAACCTATTTTAAAGTTAATTTTTGACTTCTGAAAGTGATTGACAAATATAAAAATAATTTAAAATAAGTCAAAACTGATTTATAATAAGTTGGGGAGTGTTTGACAAGAAAAAAAGTGACTTAAAATAAGTCAAATACCAAAAGTAGGTCTCCTCCTATTTTTTATTTTTTGACTTGAAAGTCATTTCAGTTTTTCTTTATATAATATTATTAGTCAACTCTATTCTTCTACAATTTAATGGTAAGAGAGCCAAATATAAGGAATAGACTTCTCAATTAAGTAATTATTTAGGACTAATTTTTAACTATTGTGACAAAGATGAATGATGCAGGTGCAAGGGGTAAATGTGCAGCATGTAAGTACCAAAGAAAACGATATCAGGAGAATTGTCCGTTAGCTCCATTTTTTCCATCCAACAAAATTGAAGAGTTCAAAGATGTTGATCGACTTTACAAAGTAAGCACTATCATAGAGTGTAACAACCCTAAAAATGAATAGGATCAAGACTAAGGGTGTCAAGAATGCTTGCGATTAAACCTAGGTTCACGCGGATCGATACGCATAGAACCAGACCTTAGAACCCTTACTACGACCAAGTCAACTGACTTGGGGAGTTAGTTGGACTTGGAAAGGTTTGAACCAACCAAGTAAGGATCTCGGAAACTAAGATTTAATCGAAGGAGTCTTTACCGGACTTAAAAGAAGAAATTTTAAGTTTTGAGGGTCCAGGGGTAAAATGGTCATTTCTAGGCCAAGGGTAATATTGTAATTACCCTGAGTAATTAATAAATTAATTAATTAATTTAATTAAAAGAGCTTTTAGGATTTGGGACGACCTGGAGTGACCCATTTCGCAAATGGGTTGCCACTCGGGTTCGAGCCCCACTAGGAGCAAGAAATTGATGATTTAATCATCAATTAAAATATATTCATTATGGGTAAAATGGTCCTTTCACATAGTAATTAAAATAAATCAGATTTTTATTAAGTTAATTAAATCCTATTTTGACTAAGTCTTGAATTTAGTCTCCAAATCCTAATACAACACTCTCCCTCACGTTTCTCAACTCTCTCCCACGATCCCAACTCTCATTCTCTCACGCTCAGACTACCTAAAAATCTCAAGAACAATTCAATAACAATTGTTCTTCACACTTGAAAGAAAAACTCACAAAAAGTTTTAAGAAAAAGCAAGGAAAATCAAAAGCGTTAAGGCAAGAGAGATTTCCGTCGAATTGGTGGTGGAACTTTGGGTGAATTGGGCATGGTAAGAGGAGTTTCCGGGCAGTAACTTCAAGCTTGAACAACGTCAAAAGGTATGGGTTTCTATCATGTAATTCTTTCTCCAAGAGTACTTTCTTTCGAACGCTTCTTAAACTCTTGAAACTAAGGTTGTTCCCCTTCGTATGTCCTTGTCCTTAGCTCCCAAACGAATTCGTAGGATGGGTATGTTGTGCTGCTAGATTTAGGCATGATTTACGTGTTTATATTAAAGGTGAACATGTTTTACGTGAGGGAAATTACGAAAACGATATTCGAAGTGCGACTAAAAAACTTGTATTGTGTGTGAGTGCGTGGGCAGTGGACTTTAGCCACTGTTTGGAGACATTTTAAGCGTGTCTTTCTTCTTGTATTTCATGTGGTAAAGTTGTGTATAATGTGCTGTTCCTATGGTGTGTGAAGATGCAAGTTTTGAGTAAAAATACTTGACTACATGTAACCCCTAAACCACACCTAATTACATACTAAGTGGTTGATGAAATGCCTTGAGAAACTATGAAAAGTTGATTTAAGGAAGGTAAGAACTATGAAATAATTTCCAGATTTGTGCACTCTAAAATGAGGTTAAAATCTGGGTTTTTAAAGGGAAAATAAAATAAGTGAGGTCAATGGGAATTGAACCCAAGACCTCACCTGATAAAGAGGCTGAAGAATTAAAACAAAAACGTAAGGGGCTAAGGGGAATCGAACCCCTTAGCTACTGTTGTCGCGAGAAAAGAAAAAAAATAAAAAAATAAAGGGGGGCTGGGGGATCGAACTCGCGACCAGCTTCTGTTTTCGCAAGAAAAGAAGAGAAAAATAAAAGGGGGGCTGGGGGATCGAACTCGCGACCAGCTACTGCCTTCGCGAAAAGAAAAGAAAAATTAAATGGGAGGCATGTGATTCGAACCCACGACCTCCCAGTACGCGCGAAGGAGAAGGGAAATAAAAAAAAATAAAAATAAAATAAGGATAGAGGGGCTGTGGGGGTTCGAACCCACCACCTCACAGCCTCCTCAGCAAAATTGAAAGAGAAAATAAAGGGGGGCTGTGGGGGTTCGAACCCACAACCTCCCCCTTTGCAGAGAATTTAATTAAATTAAGATTAAAGAGGTTGTAGGGGGGGGGGGGCTCGAACCCCCAACCCTTTGGTTAATTAAGAGTGAAATTAAAATAGAAAATTTATCTTTCAATATAAATGTTAAGATTTAATTTAGAGTCTAATGTTATGAATATTAGAAATAAAATTAATGAAAAATATAAATGGTATCCTAGTGATTCAAGATTTGTGTTCCCTTGCCCAAAATTTCGTATTGATGCATAAGTCATACGTGAGTAAAATATCCAAGAATGATGCCATCTACTTAGATAAAAAAAAAATTAGATCTTGGCATATATACAAGATACATAAGTCTTGTACTACATAATCTTAGGAAAGTGAGAATCACTTAACGAATTATGAATGAAGCCTCATGGAGACACATAAGTATAACATACGTCCAAAAGTAAGTGAAACATGAAATGATGAACCCTAGGAGGGTTAAGTATGAGTGTAAGATACACTAAGTGGCAAAGTGTATTGGCATATGATGAGATAAACTATGAAATGATGAAATAAACATTCACGTAATAAGAGGTGAGTAACTATGAAAAGCAAAGGTGCCAATAATGAAGAATGTGGTCACAACATGATATGAGGCTAATGAATATGATGAGAGCAATCTCAAATGAGCCTAAATAAATGTTACCAATATGTACTCACCAATGAGAGTGTAAGATAATGAAGAGACCAGTCTCTATGGACACTCTAATGAATGTATTGAGCTTAACACACTTAATACTAATGATGAGATGAGAAATCATCTAATGAGCTATATTGTCCTCATACTAGAAGCCAACTTCCATGACGTATGAGATGAACGTAATGGAACTTTATACTGAGCACCGATAGGCTAGCTATGAGCGGTGATGCCTTCTTTTGGGAAGGGCGAAGGTTCACGTAACTCTCATGAGATGAGACTGTCCGGCTTGCCGGGTATGGGTCTCCATACATCTCCTAGTCTTTGAACCTATACTGCCAATATAGGGATCTGGCGGGGTTAAATTCCCATGTACCCTAGCATGTTTATTGGGTCACTTTGGCCGGTGATTCCACCTCTTTTCGGTGTGGGGGAGAAACTGGATTTCATGATGCTCACATGATCTATGTCGGGTAAAGTTAATGTTCCCAATGAATGAATGAGGCCAGCCTCAAATGAAGCACATAAAGAAATGAATGATACCGAAGGTGTTAGGATAGGATAATCAAGAGGTGAGCTAGACTCAGGTAATGACATTAGGTTATTCCTGATCATTGCACAGTAAACCCGATGAAAGTCTTAAACTACACCCTAGGTGAAGCTGGTGTTCACACTGGCTTATGAATGAAATGCAATGAAGTACGTATGAATGAATGAAGCAGACTCTGTGTTTGCTAATGAATACTCCCTAGTTGAGGTCCCATATGTTGAGCCCACATTTTGGAAAGTCTTAATATTAAGTCCATGATTCCAAGGTCTCATGGCATATGAATGAATGATATGAACGAAGCTATGTGTTATGTGTTATGTGCTATGATATGTGCTATATGAAGACGATATTTGTTGTGTGCAATACAATATTTAATATGATGCATGTTACTCTCATGGCATGACCTTCCTAACTCAATTTGGAAAGTTCACTAACTTTTCTAATCTCAATTTGGCAAGTCTACTGACTTGACTTCCAAAAATCATGTCGTTAGGAAAGAGCTATTCTTTCTCATGCATGTCCTTGGTGTTTGCTTGCATATACCCGTACTTAGTACAAGTGTGTACTAACCCTATACATCTATACTATTTTAGGTGCAGGCCTAGGTGGTAGATAGAGTTGCAGGATCATTGTTGCAGCCATCCGGACGTCAGCATTCATCCGGAGTTTGGTAGGTCCTCATGCTTTCGAGGATGCTACTGTTTTATATTCTAGTGTAGTTTTAGAGTTGAGCTAGTGGAGCATGTTCCACTAGCGTTTCTTTCGTGCACTTTATTCAGACTTTGTATTTGGGCCATTTTGGCAATTATACAATTAAGACTTGATGAACTATTTCTTTCAGTTGTTTATCTCTTCAATGTTAGATGGTTGATGATGAACGATTATAATTTTTTTTAAGAATGTTTTGCAAGCATGTTTAAATAACAAAAAGTTTCAAATTTTCCGCTAAAATTAACCTATATAAGTAAGTATGACGTAAGTAGGCTTGTTTGCGACCTCCGAGAGGTCAACGACGCCGGTCTCGTCTGGGGTCTAGATTCCAGTCGTGACAAAGTTGGTATCAGAGCACTAGATTAAATTACGAAAATAATAAGTTCACATCAACCACATTGAGTAGTTTCTAAGTCAAGGTAGTGAAGTGCACCAGTATCCTGAATTAGAGACTGCATGATGCGTAGGAAAATTTCCCTTCTTCTGATCTTATCGTGCTTTTCCGAATATCTGATTTCTTGGTGTTATGAGCGTATCTAACATCAATTTTTGTTGTTTTCAGAGAATGAACCCTAGGAGGGCTATTGGTTAGAGGAGAGGAGGAGCAGCTGCTGGGGGCAACCGAGTTCCACCCCAGGCTCCAGCTGAAGGAGTGGCTGTGCCAGTTAACCCAGATGGGTTGACTGACGCTGAGGTGAGGGCATCTCTGGCCCAGATGGCACAGGCCATTACTATGCTGGCCAGGCTATGACTGCCCAAGTCAACCTGCAGGATGTTCAGAGGGAGAACCCACCGGTTCATAGCATGACTGACAGGCTGAGGGATTTCACGAGGATGAATCCTCCTATTTTCATAGGGTCTAGGACTGCAGAGGATCCCCAGGAGTTTATGGATGAGGTGCATAAGATCCTGGTGGCTATGGGGGTCACTGATATTGAGAAGGCTGAGCTGGCTTCCTATCAGCTCAAGGATGTATGTAAAACCCTAAAAAGATGAATAGGATCAAGACTTAGGTTGTCAAGAATGCTTGCGATTAGACCAAGGTTCACACAGATTGATACGCGTAGAACCAGACCTCAGAACCCTTACTACGACTAAGCCAACTAACTTGGGGAGTTATTTGAGCTTGGAAAGGTTGGAACCGACCAAGTAAGGCTCTCGAAAATGAAGATTTAATCGAAGGAGTCTTTACCGAACTTAAAAAGAAGAAATTTTAAGTTTTGAGGGTCTAGGGGTAAAATGGTCTTTTCCAGGCCAAGGGTAATATCGTAATTACCATAACAAATTAATTATTTAGTTAATTAATTTAAATGAAGGACCCGTTCAGGTCGGGTCGACCTGAAATGACCCATTTCCGTGAAACGGTGTCACCCGGGTTCGAACCCCAACGGATGCAACGAATAGGGGTTCAATTATTGTTTTAAAATCTGATTTTTTTTGTAAGGGAAAAATGGTCCTTTCACGTATTAGTTAAATTCATCAGATTTTATTAATATAATAAAAACCCTATTGACTAAGTCCTAACTAAACTCCTAAACTTACAATAACTCTCACACTCTCACGTTTCATCACTCTCACGTTTCACCATTCACCCTCACGTTTTCTCTCTGCCTAAACAACTTCAAAAAACAAAATATATATTGAAGTTCTTGACACTTGAAGAACTCACACAAAAATCTAAGAAAAACAACGTTAATCCATCACGTTAGGCAAAGGGGAGGAGTCTTCCGTCGATTGGTGCTGAATTGTTGGACTTGAGCGTGGTTTGGAGAGGTTGGACAGCAGATCGTGTATTGTAAAAATGTCAAAAAGGTATGGGTTTCTTCCCTCTTGGTCCATTTCCCAAGAGACCCTTTAGGATTCAGAATATTCGGCTCGAAAACTAGGGTTGTTTTCCCCGTTGCATGTCCCTGTCACTAGCTACCAATGAATTCGTAGGTTGGTATGTTTGCTGGTAGATTTAGGAATGTGTGATGTTTTGTGCTGAATGTGAATATGTTGGTGTACGTTAAATTATGAAAATGACAATACATGTATGTGTTCGGAATTATGTGCAATTGTGTGCAAGTGTATGACCGTGACAAGGGTCTCGGCCTTGATGCTCTAAATTGTTAGTGTTGTGGTTGCTAATTTACGTACATAAACTCATGAAAATCGTGATGTTCATGAAAAGGAAATGTGGCTGATTTGAATAACAATCTTATAGCCAATTAATTTTATGCAAGATGCACTTAAAAGTATGTTAAACGGGTCCATGAACGTAACCTATGAACTAAATAATATATTGATGTTTATAAGTTAAAAAGTGACCAAAATTTCCAGCATTTTACAAGTTAGTGTTAGGCTAAATATTAATGCATAACAATCTGGAAATTTAGTGCATTTAAAAGAGGTGAGGCCACCAGGATTCGAACCTATGACATCACCCTTTAGCTACTGTGAACACGGGAGAAAAGGAAAAGGAAATGGGGCTGGGGGAATCAAACCTGGCTGATGTGAACTCGCGAGAAAAGGAAAAGGAAATGGGCTGGGGGAATCGAACCTGGCTACTAAAATTCGCGACAAGGAAAAAGAAATTTGGGGCTGGGGGGAATCGAACACGCGACGCTAGGGAACAAAGAAGAGAAAAATAAATCAAACAAATGAATAGGAGGCGTGGGATTCGAACCCACGACCTCCAAATAGCGAATGAAGGAAGAGAAAAATAAAGAAAATAAAACATGAGGCGTGGGAATCGAACCCACGACCTCAAGGCTGGAAATGGAGAGGAGCGAAAATAATTAATAAAGCAAGTGAGGCTGTGGGGGTTCGATCCCACAACCTAACTGCCAAATACCCTTAGCCTAGCGAAAATTAAATAAAACAAATGTAGGAGGCTGTGGGGGTTCGATCCCACCACCTCACAGCCTCTAGCGAAATAAACTAAAATAAGGAGGCTGTGGGGGTTCGAACCCACAACCTCCCTATTTCTGCGAATTAAGGTTTAGGCGAGAATGGACAATATGATGTTAATGAAAAATAAAAAGGGGTTGTGAGGGTTCGAACCCACAACCCTTCGGCCAACTTAAGAGTAATATTAAATAGAAAATTAATCCTTCGATGTTAATATTGAGATTTAATTTAGAGTTCTAATGTTATGAATATTAGAAATAAAATCAATGAAAAATATAAATGATATCCAAGTGATTCAAGACTTGGGTTCCCTTGCCCAAACTTCCGTTTTGATACATAAGTCATACGTGAACAAAATATCCAACAATAATGCCACCTACTTAGATCGAAATCAAGATCTTGGCATATATACAAGATACATAAGTCTTGTACTACATAATCTTAGGAATGTATGAATCACTTAACGAATTATGAATGAAGCCTCATGGCTTGTGTGTATAGACTCATACGTCTAGCATACGTTTAAAAGTAAGTGAACCTAAGATGTATGTATTGGATGATGAAATGAACATTCACGTAAAATGAGGTGAGTAAATATGAAGAGTAAATGTGCTAATGATAATGAATGTGGTGACACCATGATGTGAGGCTAATACTAATGATGAGAGCAATCTCAAATGAGCCTAAGTAAATGTTACCAAAACGTACTCACCTATGAGAGTGTAAGATAATGAAGAGACCAGTCTCTATTAACACTCTAATGAAAGTATTGAGATTAACACACTTAATACTAACGATGAGATGAGAAATCATCTAATGAGCTATGATGTCCTCATACTAGAAGCCAGCTTCCATGACGTATGAGTTGAATGAAATGGAACTTTATACTGAGCACCGATAGGCTAGCTATGAGCGGTGATGCCTTTTTTCGGGAAGGGCGAAGGTTCACGTAACTCTCATGAGATGAGATTGTCCGGCTTGCCGGGTATGACTCTCCATACATCTCCTAGTCTTTGAACCTATACTGCCAATATAGGGATCTGGCGGGGTTAAATTCCCATGTACGCTAGCATGTTATTGGATCACTTTGGCCGGTGATTACACCTCTTTTCGGTGTGGGGGAGACACTGGATTTCATGATGCTCACATGATCCATGTCGGTTAAAGTAAAAGTTCCCAATGAAATGAATGGTACCAAAGGTGTTAGGATAGTATAATCAAGAGGTGATCTAGACTCAAGTAATAACACTAGGTTATTCTTGATCATTGCACAGCACACCCGATGAAAGTCTTAAATTACATCCTAGGTATAGCTGGTGTTCACACTGGTCTATGAATGAAATAAAATGAAGTACGTATGAATGAATGAAGCAGACTCTGTGTTTGCTAATGAAGACTCCCTAGTTGAGGTCCCATATTTTGAGCCTTCATTTTGGAAAGTCTTAATGTCAAGTCCATGATTCCAAGGTCTCATGGAATATGAATGATTGATACGAAATAAGTAACGTGTTACATGTTATGTGCTATGATATGTGCTATATGAAGATGTTATGTGCTTTGTGCAAAACATATTTATAATGATGCATGTTACTCTCATGGCATGACCTTCCTAACCCAATTTGGAAAGTTCACTAACTTTCGTAATCTCAATTTGGCAAGTCCACTGACTTGACTTCCAAAATTATGTTGTTAAGAAAGAGCTATTCTTTCTCATGCATGTCTGTGGTGTGTGCTTGCATATACCCATACTTAGTACAAGTGTGTACTAACCCTATACATCTATACTATTTTAGGTGCAGGCACAGGTGGGCGATAGAGCTACAGGATCATTGTTGCAGCTATCCGGACGTCAGCATTCATCCGGAGTTTGGTAGGTCCTCATGCTTTCGAGGATGCTACTGTTTTACATTCTAGCTTAGTTTTAGAGTTGAGCTAGTGGAGTATGTTCCACTAGCGTTTCTTTCCTGTTTTTATTCAGACCTTGCGTTGATGCCATTTTGACAATTATACATTTAATACTTATTGATCTATTTCTTCCAGTTGCTGATTTCTTAATGTTAGATGGTTGATGGTGAACTATTATAAAAATGTTATGAATGTTTAACAAATATGTTAGGAGCAAAAAGTTTCAAATTTTCCCCTAAAATTAACCTAAGTGAAGTATGAATAACGTAAGTAGGCTTGTCTGCGGCCTCTGAAAGGTCAACGACGCCGGTCTCGTCTGGGGTCTAGATTCCAGTCGTGACAAAGTTGGTATCGGAGCCCTAGGTTAAATTACGAAAGTAATAAGTTCACATCAACCACATTGAGTAGTTTCTAAGTCATGGTAGTGAAGTGCACCACTATCCTGAATTAGAGACTGCATGATGCGTAGGAAAATTTCCCTTCTTCTGATCTTATCGTGCTTTTCCTAATATCTGAGTTCTTGGTGTTATGAGCGTGTCTAACATCAATCCTTGTTGTTTTTCAGAGAATGAACACTAGGAGAGCTAATGGTCAGAGGAGAGGAGGAGCAGCTGTTGGGGGTAATCAGGATCCACCCCAGGCTCCAGCTGAAGGAGTGGCCATGCCAGTTAACCCAGCTGGGTTGACTGATGCTGAGGTGAGGGCATCTCTGGACCAGATGGCACAGGCCATTACTATGCAGGCCCAGGCTATGACTGCCCAGGACAACCGACAGGATGTTCAGAGGGAGAACCCACCGGTTCGTAGCATGGCTGACAGCCTGAGGGATTTCACGAGGATGAATCCTCCTATTTTCACAGGGTCTAGGACATCAGAGGATCCCCAGAAGTTTGTGGATGAGGTTCATAAGATCCTGGTGGCTATGGGGGCCACTGATATTGAGAAGGCGGAGTTGGCTTCCTATCAGCTCAAGGATGTTGCACAGACTTGGTGCAAAATGTGGCAAGATAGCCGTGTCTTAGGTGGAGTGCCAGTCACATGGGAGCTGTTCATAACAGCATTTCTGGAGAGATTCTTCCCCAGGGAGATGAGGGAGGCTAAGGTTGAGGAATTCATCAACCTTAAACAAGGCTCTATGACAGTCAGGGAGTATTCCCTAAAGTTTGTTAAGCTGTCAAGGTATGTTATTTTCCCTAGTATTTAATAGCGAAAATGAGGATAATACTGAACTTTGTTGAAATCATCAAGGTATGCTACTTCCCTGGTTTCTAACAGCAGGGATGAGATGAGCAGGTTCCTCACAGGAATCAATGGAGACCTGGAGGAGGAGTGTCGATCTGCAATGCTCCATGATAATATGGATCTTTCCAGGTTGATGGTGCATGTCCAGCAGGTAGAGGAAAGCCGCATAAAGAGAGGTGTTGGTGATGCTAGGAGTCCTAGGCCTCAAGATCAGGCAGGACCCAGTCATGGAGGCCACAGGAACAACTTTGACGTCCGTGAGCAGCCAAGGTTCAAAAAGGGGCAACAGAGTTCTACGAATTCTAATCCTCAGAGGAGTGCTACACCTAGAGGAGGCAGACCTGAGCCCAAGAAGGGCAATGGAGGTAAGATGCAGTGTCCTAAGAATAATTGTGCTAAGTGTGGCCGAGCTCACAGTGAAGAGTGCAGACAGGGCACTAATGCCTGCTTCGGTTGTGGTAAGAGTGGACACATGGTCAGAGACTGTCCACAAAACAGAGGTCAGGATGGAGGTAATACTCAGCCTAGACCTAATCCACAGGGTGCAGCAGCAGTCGAGCCTCCTAAGAGGAACAGGTTCTATGCTCTGAAGGGCACGGAGGAGCAGGAGAAGTCCGCTGATGTGGTCACAGGTATGCTGCAAGTGTTCTCAACTTCTACTTTATGCTTTACTTGATCAAGGGTCTACACTTTCCTTTGTAACCCCTCTGCTTGCTCTTACTTTTGAGATATTGCCTGAAGTTCTGCATGATCCTATAGTGGTTAGTACACCTTTAGGAGAGAATGTAAAAACTGATAGAGTTTACAAGGATTGCCCAATAGTTGTGAGTGGTAGAACTATGTGTGCAAACTTGGTTGAGTTACCCATGCATGATTTTGATGTTATTATTGGCATGGATTGGCTTCACAATTATTATGCTTGCTTGGACTGTCGTAGTAGAGTGGTGAGATTTCGCTTTCCTAATGAAGAAGAGTTAATCTGGGAGGGGTACAATTTGAGTCGTCCTAACCCCTTGATTTCTAACCTTAAAGCCAATAAAATGATTTACAAGGGGTTATTATGTCATCTTGTGAGTGTTGATGATTTAGATCATGACATTCCTTCCATAGACTCACTACCTGTAGTGAATGAGTTCTTAGATGTGTTTCCTGATGATTTGCCTGGAGTCCCTCCCCTTCGAGAGATTGACTTTGGTATCGATTTAGAACCCGATACTAAACCAATCTCAATTCCTCCTTACAGAATGGCTCCAGCTGAACTCAAAGAGTTGAAGCTGCAGTTAAAAGATTTTACTGACAAGGGTTTCATTCAGCCGAGCATATCCCCTTGGGGCGCTCCAGTGTTGTTTGTAAAAAAGAAGGAGGGGACCTTTAGAATGTGTATCGATTATCGGCAGCTCAACAAAGTCACTGTAAAGAATAAGTAACCACTCCCCAGAATAGATGATTTGTTCGACCAACTCCAAGGGTCTAGTTTCTTCTCTAAGATTGATCTTCGTTCATGGTATCATCAGCTTAGGGTTAGGGATGGAGATGTCCCAAAAACAGCCTTTCGTACCCGTTATGGTCACTATTAGTTTCTAGTCATGTCATTTGGTCTCACGAATGCACCTGCTACATTTATGGATCTCATGAACAGGGTCTTCCGTGAATACCTTGATTCTTTCATCATAGTATTCATTGATGACATTCTCATCTACTCTAAGACCAAGGAAGAGCATGAACATCATTTGAGACTAACCTTGCAGGTACTTAGACAGCATCAGTTGTATGCCAAATTCAGCAAATATGAATTCTGGCTGAGATCAGTGACCTTCCTGGGTCATGTTGTGTCCGATCAGGGTGTGGAGGAGGATCCCAGGAAGACTAAGGCTGTGAAGAACTGGACAAAGCCTCTTACTCCTATTGACATCCGTAGCTTTTTGGGATTAGCTGGTTACTACGGCAGGTTTGTGGAGGGCTTTTCTTCCATTGCTGCCCCATTGACAGCTTTGACTAAGAAGAAAGCCAAGTTTGAATGGACGGAGACTTGTGAGAAGAGTTTCCAGGAGCTCAAGGACAGACTCACTTCAGCCCCGGTGCTTACTTTGCCTAAGTTTGGTGAGAATTACACTGTTTATTGTGATACATCTAGGGTTGGTTTGGGTTGTGTTCTTATGCAGGTTAGTAAGGTGATAGCCTATGCATCCAGACAGCTCAAGGTTCATGAGAAGAATTATCCCACTCATGACCTGGAGTTGGCAGCTGTGGTGTTTGCACTGAAGCTGTGGAGGCATTATTTGTATGGAGTGCATGGAGATGTGTTCACAGACCATAAGAGTCTCCAGTACGTGTTCACACAGAGGGAGTTGAATCTACGTTAGCGGAGATGGTTGGAGCTGTTGAAGGATTATGACATGAATGTGCACTAACATCCAGGTAAAGCTAATGTTGTAGCTGATGCTTTGAGCATGATGAGCATGGGAATTACAACCCACGTTGAGGATGAGAAGAAGGAGCTGGTGAAGGATGTACACAGACTGGCCAGACTGGGTGTGCGTTTGGTTGACTTCACTAGTGGGGATGTTTCAGTTCATCCTAGTTCTGAATCATCCTTGGTAGTATAAGTCAAGCAGGGTCAGCATCTAGATCTTATGTTGATGGAGCTGAACAACTCAGTGCTGATGAAGATGAATGAGTCTTTCGCTTTGGGAGGTGATGGCATACTTAGGTATCAGGACAAAATGTGTGTGCCAGATATTGATGATTTGCGGACCAGGATTGTTGCATAGGCCCATGGTTCCAGATATTCCATACATCCAGGTTCCACCAAGATGTATCATGATCTCAAGAAGATTTATTGGTGGGATGGCATGAAGAAGGACATTGCAGAATATGTGGCCAAGTGTCCTAATTGTCAGCAGGTTAAGGTAGAGCATCTTAAGCCTGGTGGTCTGACTCAGATTATTGAGGTTCCGACTTGGAAATGGGAGGCCATTAATATGGACTTTGTGGTTGGGCTTCCGAGGACTAGGAGGCAGCATGACTCTATATGGGTTATTGTTGACAGATTGACTAAGTCTGCCCACTTTATCCCTGTGAAGTCTACTTACAGAGCCGAGGATTATGCGAGACTCTACATTGAAGAGATTGTGAGATGGCATGGGATTCCCTTGTCTATTATTTCAGATAGAGGAGCTCAGTTTACTTCTCATTTCTGGAGATCTTTCCAGAAGAGCTTGGGCACGCAGGTGAAGCTTAGCACTGCCTTTCACCCTCAGACAGATGGGCAGGCAGAGCGCACCATACAGACGTTGGAGGATATGTTGAGAGCGTGTGTGATTGACTTCAGAGGTAACTGGGATGACCATCTGCCTTTGATAGAGTTCTCGTATAATAATAGCTATCACTCCAGCATTGGGATGGCACCGTTTAAGGCACTGTATGGTAGGAGGTGTAGATCTCCAGTTGGGTGGTTCGAGGTTGGGGATTCATCCATTTTGGGTCCGGAGATCATTCATAAGGCCTTAGAGAAGGTCAGAGTGGTTAGGGACAGGTTGACTACTGCTTATAGTCGGCAAAAGTCATATGCTGATAACAGAAAGCGGCCCTTAGAGTTTGATGTTGGTGACCAGGTTTACTTGAAAATATCACCTATGAAAGGGGTGATGAGATTTGGTAAAAAAGGGAAGCTGAGTCCGAGGTATGTTGGGCCATATGAGATCCTACAGCGTGTGGGTGAGGTGGCCTACGAGTTAGCATTGCCTACAGAACTAGCTTCTGTTCATCCAGTCTTTCATGTCTCTATGTTGAAGAAGTGCATAGGTGATCCAGCATCAATCTTACCTGTTGAAGGTTTGGGGGTTGGTGAAGACTTGTCTTATGAGGAGGTACCTGTTGAGATCTTAGACAGACAAGTCAAGCGGCTGAGGAACAAGGAGATTGCCACAGTGAAGGTATTGTGGAGAAATCATCTTGTTGAGGGTGCTACGTGGGAGGCTGAGGCCGACATGAGAGCCCGCTACCCTCACCTGTTCAGCTCTTAAGGTTAGACTTTCTACTCTTAAACCTATGTTTCCTTATCTCCCCATATTTTGTTGCTATTGATTAACTGTGTATAGTGATTTTTTTTATTATCTGACTGGCATTACGACGTGAAGTGGTAGTGTCATTCGGGGATGAATGTTCCTAAGGGGGGGATAATGTAACAACCCTAAAAAAATGAATAGGATCAAGACTTAGGTTGTCAAGAATGCTTGCGATTAGACCAAGGTTCACACAGATTGATACGCGTAGAACAAGACCTCAGAACCCTTACTACGACCAAGCCAACTAACTTGGGGAGTTAGTTGAGCTTGGAAAGGTTGGAACCAACCAAGTAAGGCTCTCAAAAATGAATATTTAATCGAAGGAGTCTTTACCGGACTTAAAAAGAAGAAATTTTAAGTTTTGAGGGTCTAGGGGTAAAATGGTCTTTTCCAGGCCAAGGGTAATATCGTAATTACCCTAAAAAATTAATTATTTAATTAATTAATTTAAATGAAGGACCCGTTCGGGTCGGGTCAACCCGAAATGACCCATTTTCGCGAAACGGTGTAACCTGGGTTCGAACCCCAACGGATGCAACGAATAGGGGTTCAATTATTGTTTTAAAATTTGATTTTTTTTGTAAGGGCAAAATGGTCCTTTCACGTATTAGTTAAATTAATCAGATTTTATTAATATAATAAAAACCCTATTGACTAAGTCCTAACTAAACTCCTAAACTTACAATAACTCTCACACTCTCACGTTTCACCATTCACCCTCACGTTTTCTCTCTGCCTAAACAACTTCAAAAAACAGAATATATATTGACGTTCTTCACACTTGAAGATCTCACACAAAAATCTAAGAAAAACAACGTTAATCCATCACGTTAGGCAAAGGGGAGGAGTCTTCCGTCGATTGGTGTTGAATTGTTGGACTTGAGCGTGGTTTGGAGAGGTTGGGCAGCAGATCGTGTATTGTAAAAACGTCAAAAAGGTATGGGTTTCTTTCCTCTTGGTCCCTTTCCCAAGAGACCCCTTAGGATTTAGAATATTCGGCTCGAAAACTAGGGTTGTTTTCCCCGTTGCATGTCCCTGTCACTAGCTACCAATGAATTCGTAGGTTGGTATGTTTGCTGGTAGATTTAGGAATATGTGATGTTTTGTGCTGAATGTGAATGCGTTGGTGTACGTTAAATTATGAAAATGACAATCCATGTATGTGTTCGGAATTATGTGCAATTGTGTGCAAGTGTGTGACCGTGACAAGGGTCTTGTCCTTGATGCTCTAAATTGTTAGTGTTGTGGTTGCTAATTTACGTACATAAACTCATGAAAATCGTGATGTTCATGAAAAGGAAATGTGGCTGATTTGAATAACAATCTTATAGCCAATTAATTTTATGCAAGATGCACTTAAAAGTATGTTAAACGGGTCCATGAACGTAACCTATGAACTAAATAATATATTGATGTTTATGAGTTAAAAAGTGACCAAAATTTCCAGCATTTTACAAGTTAGTGTTAGGCTAAATATTAATGCATAACAATCTGGAAATTTAGTGCATTTCAAAGAGGTGAGGCCACCAGGATTCGAACATGTGACCTCACCCTTTAGCTACTGTGAACACGCGAGAAAAGGAAAAGGAAATGGGGCTGGGGGGAATCGAACCTGGCTACTGTGAACTCGCGAGAAAAGGAAAAGGAAATGGGCTGGGGGGAATCGAACCTGGCTACTAGAATTCGCGACAAGGAAAAAGAAATTTGGGGCTGGGGGGAATCGAACACGCGACGCTGGGGAAGAAAAAAGAGAAAAATAAATCAAACAAATGAATGGGAGGCGTGGGATTCGAACCCACGACCTCCAAATAGCGAATAAAGGAAGAGAAAAATAAAGAAAATAAAACGTGAGGCTAGGGAATCGAACCCACGACCTCAAGGCTGGAAATGGAGAGGAGCGAAAATAATTAATAAAGCAAGTGAGGCTGTGGGGGGTCGATCCCACAACCTCACTGCCAAATACCCTTAGCCTAGCGAAAATTAAATAAAAAAAATGTAAGAGGCTGTGGGGGTTCGAACCCACCACCTCACAGCCTTTAGCGAAATTAAACTAAAATAAGGAGGCTGTGGGGGTTCGAACCCACAACCTCCCTATTTCTGCGAATTAAATGACAAAAATAAAAGAGGCTGTGGGGGTTTGATCCCACAACCTCTTGGTTTAGGCGAGAATGGACAAGATGATGTTAATGAAAAATAAAAAGGGGTTGTGGGGGTTCGAACCCACAACCCTTCGGCCAACTTAAGAGTAATATTAAATAGAAAATTAATCCTTCGATGTTAATATTGAGATTTAATTTAGAGTTCTAATGTTATGAATATTAGAAATAAAATCAATGAAAAATATAAATGATATCCAAGTGATTCAAGACTTGGGTTCCCTTGCCCAAACTTCCGTTTTGATACATAAGTCATACGTGAACAAATATCCAAGAATAATGCCACCTACTTAGATCGAAATCAAGATCTTGGCATATATACAATATACATAAGTCTCGTACTACATAATCTTAGGAATGTATGAATCACTTAACGAATTATGAATGAAGCCTCATGGCTTGTGTGTATAGACTCATAAGTCTAGCATACGTTTAAAAGTAAGTGAACCTAAGATGTATGTATTGGATGATGAAATGAACATTCACGTAAAATGAGGTGAGTAAATATGAAGAGTAAATGTGCTAATGATAATGAATGTGGTGACACCATGATGTGATGCTAATGCTAATGATGAGAGCAATCTCAAATGAGCCTAAGTAAATGTTATTAAAACGTACTCACCTATGAGAGTGTAAGATAATGAAGAGACCAGTCTCTATGAACACTCTAATGAAAGTATTGAGATTAACACACTTAATACTAACGATGAGATGAGAAATCATCTAATGAGCTATGATGTCCTCATACTAGAAGCCAGCTTCCATGACGTATGAGTTGAATGAAATGGAACTTTATACTGAGCACCGATAGGCTAGCTATGAGCAGTGATGCCTTTTTTCGGGAAGGGCGAAGGTTCACGTAACTCTCATGAGATGAGACTGTCCGGCTTGCCGGGTATGGGTCTCCATACATCTCCTAGTCTTTGAACCTATACTGCCAATATAGGGATCTGGCGGGGTTAAATTCCCATGTACGCTAGCATGTTATTGGATCACTTTGGCCGGTGATTCCACCTCTTTTCGGTGTGGGGGAGACACTGGATTTCATGATGCTCACATGATCTATGTCGGTTAAAGTTAAAGATCCCAATGAATGAAAAGCACAATGAAATGAATGGTACCAAAGGTGTTAGGATAGGATTATCAAGAGGTGAGCTAGACTCAAGTAATAACACTAGGTTATTCTTGATCATTGCACAGCACACCCGATGAAAGTCTTAAACTACATCCTAGATATAGCTGGTGTTCATACTGGTCTATGAATGAAATGAAATGAAGTATGTATGAATGAATGAAGCAGACTCTGTGTTTGCTAATGAAGACTCCCTAGTTGAGGTCCCATATGCTGAGCCTTTATTTTGGAAAGTCTTAATGTCAAGTCCATGATTACAAGGTCTCATGGAATATGAATGAATGATATAAAATAATCTATGTGTTACATGTTATGTGCTATGATATGTGCTATATGAAGATGTTATGTGCTGTGTCCAATACGATATTTATAATGATGCATGTTACTCTCATGGCATGACCTTCCTAACCCAATTTGGAAAGTTCACTAACTTTCCTAATCTCAATTTGGCAAGTCCACTAACTTGACTTCCAAAATCATGTTGTTAGGAAAGAGCTATTCTTTCTCATGCATGTCCGTGGTGTGTGCTTGCATATACCCATACTTAGTACAAGTGTGTACTAACCCTATACATCTATACTATTTTAGGTGCAGGCACAGGTGGGCGATAGAGCTACAGGATCATTGTTGCAGCTATCCGGACGTCAGCATTCATCCGGAGTTTTGTAGGTCCTCATGCTTTCGAGGATGCTACTGTTTTACATTCTAGCTTAGTTTTAGAGTTGAGCTAGTGGAGCATGTTCCACTAGCGTTTCTTTCCTGTTTTTATTCAGACCTTGTATTGGTGCCATTTTGGCAATTATACACTTAATACTTATTGATCTATTTCTTTCAGTTGCTTATCTCTTAATGTTAGATGGTTGATGGTGAACTATTATGAAATGTTATGAATGTTTAACAAATATGTTAAGGAGCTAAAAGTTTCAAATTTTCCGCTAAAATTTACCTAAGTGAAGTATGAATAATGTAAGTAGTCTTGTCTGCGACCTCTGAGAGGTCAACGACGCCGGTCTTGTCTGGAGTCTAGATTCCAGTCGTGACAAAGTTGCACAGACTTGGTGCAAGATATGGCAAGATAGCCGTGTCTTAGGTGGAGTGCCAGTCACTTGGGAGCTGTTCAAGACAGCATTTCTGGAGAGATTCTTCCCCAGAGAGATGAGGGAAGCAAAGTTTGAGGAGTTCATCAACCTTAAACAACGCCCTATGACAGTTAGGGAGTATTCCCTGAAGTTTGTTAAGCTATAAAGGTATGTTACTTTCTCTAGTATTTAATAGCAAGAATGAGGAGAATACTGAGTTTTGTTGAAATCCTCCAGGTATGCTACTTCCCTGGTTTCTAACAGCAGGGATGAGATGAGTAGGTTCCTTACAGGAATCAATGGAGACCTGAAGGAGGAGTGTCGATCTGCGATGCTCCATGATAATATGGATCTTTCCACTTTGATGGTGCATGTCCAGCAGGTAGAGGACAGCCGCAGAAAGAGAGGTGTTCGTGATGCTAGGAGGCCTAGACCTCAAGATCAGGCAGGTCCCAGTCATGGAGGCCACAGGAACAAATTTGGCGTCCATGAGCAACCAAGGTTCAAAAAGGGGCAACAGAGTTCTGGGAATTCTAATCCTTAAAGGAGTGCTACACCTAGAGGAGGCAGACCTGAGCCCAAGAAGGGCAATGGAGGAGATATGCATCATCCTAAGAAGAATTGTGCTAAGTGTGGCTGAGCTCACAGTGGAGAGTGCAGACAAGGCACTAATGCCTGCTTCGGTTGTGGTAAGAGTGGACACATGGTCAGAGATTCTCCATAGAACAGAGGTCAGGCTGGAGGTAATGCTCATCCTAGGCCTAATCCACAGGGTGTAGTAGCAGCCGAGCCTCCTAAGAGGAACAGGTTCTATGCCCTGATGCCCTGAAGGGCAGGGAGGAGACGGAGAAGTCCGCTGATGTGGTCACAGGTATGCTGCAAGTGTTCTCAACTTCTGTTTATGCTTTACTTGATCTAGGGTCTACCCTTTCCTTTGTAACTCCTCTACTTGCTCTTACTTTTAAGATATTGCCTGAAGTTCTGCATGATCCTATAGTGGTTAGTACACCTTTAGGAGAGAATGTAAGAACTGATAGAGTATACAAGGATTGCCCAATAGTTGTGAGTGGTAAAACTATGTGTGCAAACTTGGTTGAGTTACCCATGCATGATTTTGATGTTATTCTTGGCATGGATTGGCTTCACAGTTGTTATGCTTGCTTGGACTGTCGTAGTAGAGTGGTGAGATTTTGCTTTCCTAATGAAGAAGAGTTAGTCTGGGAGGGGTACAATTCGAGTCGTCCTAATCCCTTGATTTCTAACCTTAAGGCCAATAAAATGATGTCCAAGGGGTTATTGTGTCATCTTGTGAGTGTTAATGATTTAGATCATGACACTCCTTCCATAGACTCAGTGCCTGTAGTGAATGAGTTCTTAGATGTGTTTCCTGATGATTTGCCTGGAGTCCCTCCCCTTCGAGAGATTGACTTTGGTATCGATTTAGAACCCGATACTAAACCAATCTCAATTCCTCCTTATAGAATGGCTCCAGCTGAACTCAAAGAGTTGAAGCTGCAGTTAAAAGATCTCACTGACAAGGGTTTCATTCAGCCGAGTATATCCCCTTGGGGTGCTCCAGTGTTGTTTGTAAAGAAGAAAGATGGGACCCTTAGGATGTGTATCGATTATCGGCAGCTCAACAAACTCACTATATAGAATAAGTATCCACTCCCCAGAATAGATGATTTGTTCGACCAACTACAAGGGTCTAGTTTCTTCTCTAAGATTGATCTTCGTTCAGGGTATCATCAGCTTAGGGTTAGGGATGGAGATATCCCAAAGACAGCCTTTCGTACCCGCTATGGTCACTATGAGTTTCTAGTCATGTCATTTGGTCTCACGAATGAACCTGCTACATTTATGGATCTCATGAACAGGGTCTTCTGTGAATACCTTGACTCTTTCGTCATAGTATTCATTGATGACAATCTCATCTACTCTAAGACCAAGGAAGAGCATGAACAACATTTGAGACTAACCTTGCAGGTACTTAGACAACATTAGTTGTATGCCAAATTCAGCAAATATGAATTCTGACTGAGATCAGTGACCTTCCTGGGTCATGTTGTGTCCGATAAGGGCGTGGAGGTGGATCCCAGGAAGACTGAGGCGATGAAGAACTGGCCAAAGCCTCTTACTCCCACTGACATCCGTAGCTTTTTGGGATTGGCTGGTTACTACCGCAGGTTTGTGGAGGGCTTTTCTTCCATTGCTGCCCCATTGACAGCTTTGACTAAGAAGAAAGCCAAGTTTGAATGGACGGAGACTTTTGAGAAGAGTTTCCAAGAGATCAAGGACAGATTCACTTCAGCCCCGGTGCTTACTTTGCCTAAGTGTGGTGAGAATTACACTGTTTATTGTGATACATCTAGGGTTGGTTTGGGTTGTGTTCTTATGCAGGTTGATAAGGTGATAGCCTATGCGTCCAGACAACTCAAGGTTCATGAGAAGAATTACCCCACTCATGACCTGGAGTTGGCAGATTTGGTGTTTGCACTGAAGCTGTGGAGGCATTATCTGTATGGAGTGCATGTGGATGTGTTCACAGACCATAAGAGTCTCTAGTACGTGTTCACACAGAGGGAGTTGAATCTACGTCAGCGGAGATGGTTGGAGCTGTTGAAGGATTATGACATGAATGTGCACTACCATCCAGGTAAGGATAATGTTGTAGCTGATGCTTTGAGCATGATGAGCATGGGAAGTACAACCCACGTTGAGGATGAGAAGAAGGAGCTGGCGAAAGATGTACACAGACTGGCAAGACTGGGTGTGCGTTTGGTTGACTCCACTTGTGGGGATGTTTAAGTTCATCCTAGTTCTGAATCATCCTTGGTAGTTAAAGTCAAGTAGGGTCAGCACTAGATCCTGCGTTGATGGAGCTGAAGGACTCAGTGCTGATGAAGATGAATGAGTCCTTCACTATGGGAGGTGATGGCATACTTCGGTACCAGGACAGGCTGTGTGTGACAGATGTGGATGATTTGCGGACCAGGATTATTGCAGAGGCCCATGGTTCCAGATATTCCATACATCCAGGTTCCACCAAGATGTATCATGATCTTAAGCAGATTTATTTGTGGGATGGCATGAAGAAGGACATTGCAGAATATGTGGCCAAGTGTCCTAATTATCAGCAGGTTAAGGTAGAGCATCTTAAGCCTGGTGGTCTGACTCAGATTATTGAGGTTCCGACTTGGAAGTGGGAGGCCATCAATATGGACTTCGTGGTTGGTCTTCCGAGGACTAGGAGGCAGCATGACTCCATATGGGTTATTATGGACAGATTGACTAAGTCTGCCCACTTTATCCCTGTGAAGTCTACTTAAAGAGCCGAGGATTATGCGAGACTCTACATTGATGAGATTGTGAGATGGCATGGGATTCCCTTGTCTATTATTTCAGATAGAGGAGCTCATTTTACTTCACATTTTTTGAGATATTTCCAGAAGAGTTTGGGCACGCAGGTAAAGTTTAGCACTGCCTTTCATCCACAGACAGATGGGCAGGCGGAGCGCATCATTCAGACATTGGAGGACATGTTAAGAGCGTGTGTGGTTGACTTCAGAGGTAACTGGATGACCATCTGCCTTTGATAGAGTTATCGTATAATAATAGCTATCACTCTAGCATTAGGATGGCACATTTGAGGCACTGTATGGCAGGAGGTGTAGATCTCCAGTTGGGTGGTTCGAGGTTGGAGAGTCATCCATTTTGGGTCCGGAGATCATTCATGAGGCCTTAGAGAAGGTCAGAGTGATTAGGGACAGGTTGACTACTGCTTACAGTCGGCAGAAGTCATATGCTGATAACACAAAGCGGCCCTTAGAGTTTGATGTTGGTGACCAGGTTTACTTGAAAATATCACCTATGAAAGGGGTGATGAGATTTGGTAGAAAAAGGAAGCTGAGTCCGAGGTAAGTTGGGCCATATGAGATCCTACAGCGTATGGATAAGGTGGCTAATAAGTTAGCATTGCCTGCAGAGCTAGCTTCTGTTCATCCAGTCTTTCATGTCTCTATGTTGAAGAAGTGCCTAGGTGATCCAACATCAATCTTACCTGTTGAAGGTTTGGGGGTTGGTGAAGACTTATCTTATGAGGAGGTACCTGTTGAGATCTTAGACAGACAGGTCAAGCGGCTGAGGAACAAGGAGATTGCCACAGTGAAGGTATTGTGGAGAAATCATCTTGTTGAGGGTGCTACGTGGGAGGCTGAGGCCGACATGAGAGCCCGCTACCCTCACCTTTTCAGCTCTTAAGGTTAGACTTCCTACTCTTAAACCTATGTTTCCTTATCTCTCAGTGTTTTGTTGCTATTGATTGACTATGTATAGTGATTTTATTATGATCTGACTGGCATTACGATGTGAAGTGGTAGTGTCATTTGGGGATGAATGTTCCTAAGGGGGGGATAATGTAACAACCCTAAAAATGAATAGGATCAAGACTAAGGGTGTCAAGAATGCTTGCGATTAAACCTAGGTTCACACGGATCGATACGCGTAGAACCAGACCTTAGAACCCTTACTACGACCAAGTCAACTAACTTGGGGAGTTAGTTGGACTTGGAAAGGTTGGAACCAACCAAGTAAGGCTCTCGAAAACTAAGATTTAATCGAAGGAGTCTTTACCGGACTTAAAAGAAGAAATTTTAAGTTTTGATGGTCCAGGGGTAAAATGGTCATTTCCAGGCCAAGGGTAATATTGTAATTACCCTGAGGAATTAATAAATTAATTAATTAATTTAATTAAAAGAGCTTTTTGGATTTGGGGCGACCCGGAGTGACCCATTTCGCAAATGGGTTGCCACTTGGGTTCGAGCCCCACTAGGAGCAAGAAATTGATGATTTAATCATCAATTAAAATCTATTCATTAAGGGTAAAATGGTCCTTTCACGTAGTCATTAAAATAAATCAGATTTTTATTAAGTTAATTAAATCCTATTTTGACTAAGTCTTGAATTTAGTCTCCAAATCCTAATACAACACTCTCCCTCACGTTTCTCAACTCTCTCCCACGATCCCAACTCTCATTCTCTCACGCTCAGACTACCTAAATAGCTCAAGAACAATTCAATAACAATTGTTCTTCACACTTGAAAGAAAAACTCACAAAAAGTTTCAAGAAAAAGCAAGGAAAATCAAAAGCGTTAAGGCAAGAAAGATTTCCGTCGAATTGGTGGTGGAACTTTGGGTGAATTGGGCATGGTAAGAGGAGTTTCCGGGCAGCAACTTCAAGCTTGAACAACGTCAAAAGGTATGGGTTTATCTCATGTAATTCTTTCTCCAAGAGTACTTTCTTTCGAACGCTTCTTAAACTCTTGAAACTAAGGTTGTTCCCTTTCGTATGTCCTTGTCCTTAGCTCCCAAACGAATTCGTAGGATGGGTATGTTGTGCTGCTAGATTTAGGCATGATTTACTTGTTTATATTAAAGGTGAACATGTTTTACGTGAGGGAAATTACGAAAACGATATTCGAAGTGCGACTAAAAAACTTGTGTTGTGTGTGAGTGCGTGGGCAGTGGACTTTAGCCACTGTTTGGAGACGTTTTAAGCGTGTCTTTCTTCTTGTATTTCATGTGGTAAAGTCGTGTATAATGTGCTGTTCCTATTGTGTGTGAAGATGCAAGTTTTGAGTAAAAATACTTGACTACATGTAACCCCTAAACCACACCTAATTACATACTAAGTGGTTGATGAAATGCCTTAAGAAACTAATATGAAAAGTTGATTTAAGGAAGGTCAGAACTATGAAATAATTTCCAGATTTGTGCACTCTAAAATGAGGTTAAAATCTGGGTTTTTAAAGGGAAAATAAAATAAGTGAGGTCAAATGGGAATTAAACCCAAGACCTCACCTGATAAGGAGGCTGAAGAATTAAAACAAAAACGTAAGGGGCTAAGGGGAATTGAACCCCTTAGCTACTGTTGTAGCGAGAAAATAAAAAAATAAAAAAATAAAGGGGGGCCGGGGGATCGAACTCGCGACCAGCTTCTGTTTTCGCAAGAAAAGAAGAGAAAAATAAAAGGGGGGCTGGGGGATCGAACTCGCGACCAGCTACTGCCTTCGCGAAAAGAAAAGAAAAATTAAATGGGAGGCATGGGATTCGAACCCACGACCTCTCAGTACGCGCGAAGGAGAAGGAAAATAAAAAAAATAAAAAAAAATAAGGATAGAGGGGCTGTGGGGGTTCGAACCCACCACCTCACAGCCTCCTCAGCGAAATTGAAAAGAAAATAAAGGGGGGCTGTGGGGGTTCGAACCCACAACCTCCCCCTTTGCAGAGAATTTAATTAAATTAAGATTAAAGAGGTTGCAGGGGGGGGCTCGAACCCCAAACCCTTTGGTTAATTAAGAGTGAAATTAAAATAGAAAATTTATCTTTCAATATAAATGTTGAGATTTAATTTAGAGTCTAATGTTATGAATATTAGAAATAAAATTAATGAAAAATATAAATGGTATCCTAGTGATTCAAGATTTGGGTTCCCTTGCCCAAAATTTCGTATTGATGCATAAGTCATACGTGAGTAAAATATCCAAGAATGATGCCATCTACTTAGATTAAAAAAAAAAATTAGATCTTGGCATATATACAAGATACATAAGTCTTGTACTACATAATCTTAGGAAAGTGAGAATCACTTAACGAATTATGAATGAAGCCTCATGGCTTGTATGTATAGACACATAAGTATAACATACGTCCAAAAATAAGTGAAACTAAGATGTATGTAATGAAATGATGAACCCTAGGAGGGTTAAGTATGAGTGTAAGATACACTAAGTGGCGAAGTGTATTGGCATATGATGAGATAAACTATGAAATGATGAAATTAACATTCACGTAATAAGAGATGAGTAACTATGAAAAGCAAAGGTGCCAATAATGAAGAATGTGGTGACAACATGATATGAGGCTAATGAATATGATGAGAGCAATCTCAAATGAGCCTAAATAAATGTTACCAATATGTACTCACCAATGAGAGTGTAAGATAATGAAGAGACCAGTTTCTATGGACACTCTAATGAAAGTATTGAGCTTAACACACTTAATACTAATGATGAGATGAGAAATCATCTAATGAGCTATATTGTCCTCATACTAGAAGCCAACTTCCATGACGTATGAGATGAACGTAATGGAACTTTATACTGAGCATCGATAGGCTAGCTATGAGCGGTGATGCCTTCTTTTGGGAAGGGCGAAGGTTCACGTAACTCTCATGAGATGAGACGTCTGGCTTCCCGGGTATGGGTCTCCATACATCTCTTAGTCTTTGAACCTATACTGCCAATATAGGGATCTGGCGGGGTTAAATTCCCATGTACGCTAGCATGTTTATTGGGTCACTTTGGCCGGTGATTCCACCTCTTTTCGGTGTGGGGGAGACACTGGATTTCATGATGCTCACATGATCTATGTCGGTTAAAGTTAAAGTTCCCAATGAATGAATGAGGCCAGCCTCAAATGAAGCACATAACGAAATGAATGATACCGAAGGTGTTAGGATAGGATAATCAAGAGGTGAGCTAGACTCAGGTAATGACATTAGGTTATTCCTGATCATTGCACAGTAAACCCGATGAATGTCTTAAACTACACCCTAGGTGTAGCTGGTGTTCACACTGACTTATGAATGAAATGCAATGAAGTACGTATGAATGAATGAAGCAGACTCTGTGTTTGCTAATGAAGACTCCCTAGTTGAGGTCCCATATGTTGAGCCCTCATTTTGGAAAGTCTTAATGTTAAGTCCATGATTCCAAGGTCTCATGGCATATGAATGAATGATACGAACGAAGCTATGTGTTATGTGTTATGTGCAATATGAAGACAATATTTGTTGTGTGCAATACGATATTTAATATGATGCACGTTACTCTCATGGCATGACCTTCCTAACTCAATTTGGAAAGTTCACTAACTTTCCTAATCTCAATTTGGAAAGTCTACTGACTTGACTTCCAAAAATCATGTCGTTAGGAAAGAGCTATTCTTTCTCATGCATGTCCTTGGTGTGTGCTTGCATATACCCGTACTTAGTACAAGTGTGTACTAACCCTATACATCTATACTATTTTAGGTGCAGGCCCAGGTGGTAGATAGAGTTGCAGGATCATTGTTGCAGCCATCCGGACGTCAGCATTCATCCGGAGTTTGGTAGGTCCTCATGCTTTCGAGGATGCTACTGTTTTATATTCTAGCGTAGTTTTAGAGTTGAGCTAGTGGAGCATGTTCCACTAGCGTTTCTTTCCTGCACTTTATTCAGACTTTGTATTTGGGCCATTTTGGCAATTATACAATTAAGACTTGATGAACTATTTCTTTCAGTTGTTTATCTCTTTAATGTTAGATGGTTGATGATGAACGATTACAATTTTGTTTTAAGAATGTTTGGCAAGCATGTTTAAAGAACAAAAAGTTTCAAATTTTCCGCTAAAATTAACCTATGTAAGTAAGTATGACGTAAGTAGGCTTGTTTGCGACCTCCGAGAGGTCAACAACGCCGGTCTCGTCTGGGGTCTAGATTCCAGTCGTGACATAGAGATGCTTAATTCAGTTGTTGAGAATGATAAAAAGGCAAAAATGGTTGAAACCCTAATGTTAGAGGCTAAGATTAGGTCTGAAAATCCTGTGTACGGGAGCATTGCCGTTCAAAATAAATTGAGGTTACAAATTGAAGAAACTACGAAGGAGATTGATTTAGTGAAGAAAACAACCGCTTATTTCAAAGAATTGCATGAAAGACAATTTCGGCCAAAGGTAAATTATTTCTTTAATTTCAATTTGATATTCTATATATATATATATATATATATATATATATATATATATATATATATATATATATATATATATATATATATATATATATATAGAGAGAGAGAGAGAGAGAGAGATGTATATCTTAATGACTTTCTCCTATTTTATTCAAAGTTCATTGTCAAATAATCAATTAAAGAACATGATACATCGCTTGCTTTTTGACATACCAATTGAGATCATTTGATTTTATAATTATGAATAAGTTGTCAAAACATGAACGAATGATATGTATTCTAACTTTTAATTATTATGATTTAGTATCAATGTCTCATTCATTTAAGTACTTTTTATATATAAAATTTAGTATTTAAAGAATTTTACAAACAAAACACTAGCAGACTTAGACATCGGTGCCCAAGCCTTGCTCAAGCACCATAAACCCAATCAATACATTATATATCATAATCAAGGATATACATTAAGGTCGTGTAATCTCCGGGCCTGGCTAGTGTGGATTGAGATGATCCTTCGTAATAACTATGTACCCATACCATTCACAATTTGTCCTTTTTTTTCTATAAGTTTCATAGTAGGTTTTCAAGTAAAACTTTGTTGTATACCTCTAGAAAGTTCCACCTCAAACGAATTAGGGGCATCATAATGTTTTCCAAGCAATCAATATTTTTTAGGGGCATCAACATATTCAGTTTATAAAAACATTTTACAAATAGATCCAATGGCTTGTATAATCTACTTAGGTCGCGTGAAGACTTGTAACTAGATTATTTGTATAGAAAATAAGATATGTTTGTCTAACTGAGTTATTCTAGTATAAGATAGAAATCTAGTGGTGTAACTTAAAATTCTTCTCAACACTTCTTATAAAATAATCAATTATAGAACATGATACGTCACTTTCTCTTTGACTTACCAATTGAGACCTTTTGATTTTATATTTACTAATTTGTTGTCAAACCATGAATTAAAGGTATGTATTCTCACTTTTCATTGTATAGTATCAATATATCGTTCATACAAGTACTTTTTTTTATATAAGATATAGTATTTAAAGAACTTCACAAGCAAAAAACTCGCACATTTGGACAGTTGGACCCAAGTATTGCTCAAGCACCTTAAACACAAATAATACATTACATATCATATTTAAGGATATACATTAAGGTCGATATGATCTTTTGTAATAATTATGTACCCATACCATCCACAGTTTTTCCTTTTTTCTTGCATAAGTTTCATAGTAGGTTTTCAAGAACCATTTTGTTGTATACCTCTTGGAAGTTCATACCTTCAATGGATTTGGGGAAACATAACTTTTCCAAAGCAATAAATACTTTTTATGGGCATCAACATATTCAGTTCATAAAAACCTTTTGCAAATAGATCCAATTAATTCCATGATCTTCTTAGGCCGCGCGAAAACTTGTGACTAGAATATTTTTGTGGCAAATAAAATACTTTTGCCTAACTGAGTTATGCCAGCATAAAATGCAAATCTAGTGGTCCAACTTATAATTCTTATCAACACATTTTATAAATGAGGGAAGACTAAAAAATGAGTAAAAAGTTTTTCATTGATCATGATTGAATAAGTAACTCTAATAACACACTACACTATCCAACTAACTATTAATACTCGAAGAAACTGAAGTTCACATTAGATTTTGTTTGAGCAAACAGGGTTATTGGCTTTCTTTATATCTACTTTCACCATACAACCTTTTTTGACATGCCCTTCCTACTTTTGTTATTATTATTGATAGATCTTCTTGTAACAAAGTTGTATGATATATTAGCACATATTATTGAAATCATCACGTGAGACAATCTTGTTGTGATCATTTTTTATATGATTTTTTGTTTTATATAAATAATCCTTTAGAAAAGTATCTACTTATCCTTTATGAAACATATTTTGTTAACCTACAATACAGTACAACAATCAGCAAAATGCATACACACTTAACACATACCAGTACAACAATGAGCAAAATGCATACACACTTAACACATACCAAATCATGTATAAGTGTATGTATTTTTTAGACATAATGGAATTAAATTAGATATTTCACGTAGAAAATCTATTTTCTATGATAAATAATTAATTAGTTGATTGCACAATTATTTCATTTTCTCTAGAAAAGTGAAGAAACCTCTACAAGTGGCACACAAAGCTTTCGAAGGAACAAGTCTGACTCGACTTTTTAAAAAGTTACGACCATTACTGAGAATCTTGCCAATCAAGATGTCGAAAAAAAATAGGTCATGTCGTATTATAAATGTTTATATTTTTAATCAAATTACTTTTAAGGCGATTTTTGAGAATATTTCTTGAAGGAAACTCTATATCAATCCGTATGAACCTTTTTTTTAATTTTAAATTCACCTTTCAAATAAGGCAAAACTCTAAAATATTTATATATAATATAAATTTTTCCTATATACATTGTGTGCAACGTCTAACATGCGTATTTATTTTTCTATATTGTAGGATTGATTTCAATGACAATGACGGGACCTAGGAAGCACTGGAATTTGCAATGAAGAGGAGATGAAGAACATAATTTCTATAGGTTATGATTTTAAGAAAGTTGATTTTGATGACTTAAAATGATATCTTATAAAGTTTTTTGACGCTCATGTCCTTGTGTTGAAATAAGAGAGAACATAAAAAGTTGGAGAATATTTCAACATTACAATCTTGTTGTGTTTTTATTTAAATTGTTTCTGCTCACGTGCCTTGCACGTATAAGGAAATTACTTCTATTTTCTATGTTCTTTCTAGGAAAAAAGTAAAGAAGAAAAAAATAATTATTTTATCATATGATAAAAGAGATTTGGGATGAATTAATACTACGTTAATATATTCGAGTATATTTCTATACTATGTTTTCCTTGGATGGGTAAGATTATTTTATTTTATTTCCAAGTGCAATGAAGCAAATCACCCCTATAGTTTTCTTTTCAATAGGAAAAGTTATTCTATGCATAAAGGTTAAGATATGCACTTTATTTTGTTTTTATATTCTTAGTTTTATATAACTATGTCACGACCCAAACCCGTCGTGATTGACACCCACATTTATAAGTCGTTGGGAGAACCACTACTAACATCCAACTCAAGCAATCATTCTAAAACTAAGACATTTAAGTTACGGAAGCAAGTTAAATGACTAAAAGCAAAGTTCATTTCTAAACAACAGATATATTAACCAACATTTGCGGAAGATAAAACTAGAACCTGAAAGTCAATGTATCAAAACTACTAACGAATAACCAAGTATAAACAAGGAATAACTAATGAAGTTGTAGCATCTCATAATTTGAAATATCTAAGAAACTAAAAATATTCATTTTTGGAAAGAAAATGAATACTCTACGAAATTGCCTAATGTTAAGAAAGGGAATTTTTGTCATTTTCAAACGGGCATAACTTCTAGGTTAGGATGACTTAGAATTGGTTCTTGATATGGTTGGAAATCCCTTGGAGAGATCTTTTCATACCCTCCAAGTTTGTGCATTTTCAATACTGTATGAGGGAGATATGCCTATCGGAAATTGGGCTGTTAAAGTAAAGAAAGTCCCAATCCGGATTTAAGAAAGGGCAAACTAGTCTCTTCACCAATTAATTTCCTATTTCGTTTTAGGGGTTTATTGGGGGGGTAAATAAAACTAAGTTTAATTCAGTTTTGGAAAATCAAAATCACGCTTCGGGCTTGGATAAGGGAGAAAAAAAGAAGGAAAGGGAGAAAAGTCAAGAACTCGCCATGAACGCCAAGGTTTGTGAGTGGAATTCGTCCGGGGTGATCCCTATCAAGGTATGTGGGATATTTTCTTGTTGGCTTAGTTCACCCACACACCTACTTGTTTAAATTCAGCGATTTTGAGATGGTTGAAGTATAAAAAGTGAAGTTCTTGAAGAACATGGTTGAATTCTTATTGGTTGAGTTGTTGCATGCCTTGTATTGATTTGATTCCTGTTTTGTGGGTTGTTTTTTTTGAGTAAAATTTGCTTGACAATAGTGACTAGCTAATATTTAGGTGAAACTAAATTTTTTCTCCGGCAACTTACCCCATATAAAATGGTTCCTCTCAGATACCCACTCTTCTAAACTAACCAGCCTACACCTTATCCACACCCTGACCTTTCGATAGAGGGTGTTTGGATATGGGACTCGGGCTCACACTCTCAGGATAGACCTCATGTCGACCCACTCCTTAGGGCATCATTCTAGTGGTCTTGGTTTCGCGACCTCCCTCTCGGGAAAGCCAAAAACACATTGGTGGTTATGTATTTGCAATTACAAACGAGTTCGATTAAGCCAGGACCACTAGCTAAAATCACCATTAAAATACACACACTTTTCCTCCCTGAATGTGAACAACCTACACACTTATTTTATTAAGATATTAAAAAGAAATCCAATAAATGGTTTTGGGTTTCCTCCCAAACAACGCCTTACTTAACGTTGTGGTACGACGCAAGTCAGTCTTTCGATTTCTCTTTTAAGGTTTGCTATAGTATCACTAGGCAAACCCCCCTCTTGTCTAGGGTTGAGATAAGATGAGATGTGGAACATCTGGGTCTCTAACTACTTGGTAGAGACTAAATGGGAGGTGACGGTCTCACTAAGGGTACATATATCTTTTTTTCAAACATTTCAGCATTTTGTCTGACCCTTCAACCTTGTTGAGGATACGTGAGATCGTTTTCTCAAATCTGATACCTTTTGAATCCTTAGGCTTCTGTCACTCATGGGGAGGCACATACTTATCCTTCTCCTCATCTTTCCAAGTCAGATTTCGATCTCTCTGTTCTCGGTTTCTATCCTTCCATCCTTCTTCTCTAGCCCAACCTTGGTTACCACCGTGCCTTGGGTAGTTTGATTGGTAACCACCACCTTGGTTGGCTAAGAAGTTTACCTCTTCAATGTATAAATCTTCAAAACTTAATGTCATGAGGATTTGTAATCCCAATTCCCACAGCATTGACGCTATGGGTGCCTGCTCCCATGACATTTTTGGATAGAATATCAAGTTGTGTCATGATCTTGGCCATATTTTTGTACCTTTCATTGTCTTTTTTGATCTTCTCTTTAGATAACTGAAAGATGATCAGAGAAACATGGTCCCCGACAGCGGTGTCATTTTGAAGCTTCAATATATGTATATTTTATAATTTGTGACCAATGAAACTAATCATTTTGAGTGTCTACGAATCAAAGCTAGTAAAGTAACCCAACCAAGGGTTGGGATTGGGTCCCAAAGGAGGGGTAGTGAAAGTACTACTTAGAATTTCATAATAAATGGTGTTAGATCAAGATGTTTTCAGAGTATCAATATAAAACAAGTTAAATTGGTGACACTAAAGTGTCAAATATCAAAAAGAGGTTTTGTCACAAGTAGTAAAATAGCAAAAATAAAAGGGAAAACAAGTATGGGAGAGAGTTTTCGGGGTGTGACCGCAATATATGTTACACAAACTAATGGGTACATGCTTTTGATAGTAAAATTTTCAAGACAATGGTGACTAGGCTGAGCTTTATCTGAAAGTACATTCCCTCTCGGCCAACTTACCCCATATTAAATGGGTTCCTCTCGGACACCCACTCGTCTAAATTAACCAGCCTACGCCTTTAGATAGAGGGTTCTTGGATATGGGACTAGGTCTCACTCTCTCGGACTGAACCTCATGTTGACCCACTCTTTAGGACATCAGTCTAGTGGTCTTGGTTTCGTGACCTCTCTCTCGTGTAAATTGAAAACACATGGGTGGTTTTTATTTGCAACTACAAACCCAGTAGATTATGCCACAAGCAATAGGTTAAATCAACATTAAAAAACATCTAATCCTATCAGCAAGCAATACCCAGCAATAATATCAAGACATATTTGGTAAATCACACCCCAAGAATTGGGGGGGTTAGCCACACATCAAGCAATAATAAAATATACCTAAAACGTTAAAGGAATCAAATGGGTATAATAGATTAAACCTTAAAAACGGCAAAGGAAGGTAAATGGAGAAGACCCACTTCAAAGATTGGAAAACGAACTTCTTTCTTCAACCTTCCTCTAAACCCTCTCCAAACATGGGAGAAAACTTAAGAACAAAGGTTCTAAAATAAAATATTAAGTGTCTAATATTTCACACTCTCAAATCTCTCCAAAAATTCTCTATAAATAATAAAAATGTTTAGTATTTATAGGCTTGAGATTTAGTATTGGTGGATCCATTCGGCGTCTTTAGTCATGAATCGCCGAGTGATTAGGCAATTCACCCTTTCTATTGTTTATCTCCATTTGAGACCCTCCTGTTTGCCCATGCATATTGTAACGTTGGGCAGAATAATTGTGCTTCACGGAATAATTCAGCGAAGTGCCGACTGCTCCTTTTCATTGCCTTTTGATCCACTTCCTTCAGGGTTAACTTGTTGTAACAGAAGGTGGAACTCTACTATATGGCGTATCACCAAGTGTGTCATGCGATGCGCGCTTTGCATCTTCAGCTCTTTTCTTCCGTTTTGCGCTTAAGTGTCCATGCTCCTACCAAATCCTCAATTACCTGACACTAAGATGTTTGTACAGGGTATTGAGATAAAATATACTATTTAGGAAACTTATTAGCATAAAAAAAGGCCCTAGATGATTCCAATTTGGGGGCTCATTAGCCTGCTCGAGCGCCACAAAAGTTCCTCAGAACTTTGTCCTCTAGCGCTGCGCCAACCAATATGCCACCAAAACTTCTCTGAAGTTCAAGGGGTGGATCCCCGCGCCTCTCAGGTGCCAGGGGTGCCAGGGACGCCAGGTCTTCCTATTCTTCCCCCATCTTTTCTTAGTAATTCCTATGTAATGTACCTAGCATTCCTAATTAATTCAACACTCCAAGGTACATCTAATCATCACGAAATCATCTATAACTATGAGATCATGAACCCTGAACCATAATACAATTAAAGGGAAATTAAGATCAAAGTCAAAGAAGTTAAGAGTTAAGTCGAGTAGTTAAGAAGCAAGTTAAGGTAGTGATCTTAAGAGTTTTCAAGGATCTTTAATAACGTTTTAACTTGTTTGAAGACTAAAATTTCAAGTTAAGTAAAGAGTAAAGAGTTGAAGTTCTTCCTTCAAAGAAATATAAGGGAACTAAGTATTCCCTAAAAGTTAATTTAAGACTCAAGAGTAAGGATTTGAGTTCACTTCTCAAAATTTATTAGGGAACTAAGTATTCCCAAAGAAGTTATAAATGTTTTTCACATTTGAGCAAGAAAAGGGAAAGGGGATTCCAAAGGAGCGTTTGGGCTAAGCATTGAGTAATTATCTCAAACTAAAGAAAGAAGTTGTTTTAAAAGCATTACCTAAAGTATATTTTTGTAGTAGTATTGAGCACTGATATGGGATAAGAGATCATATTCAATCAAGTCTCCATTAAAATCATGTTGCCATTATAGGTAATAACGGGCCATACTTTTTAGATTATCAAGTAAGTTAAGGTAGTGAATCCACTAAGTTAAGTAGTTCTATAAGACGAAAAAGTATATGACAATTTTGGTAGTCTAGGCGACATGTTTTATCACCACTTAGGCTCAAAGTGGTGGTTTTCGGTTAGAGTATCTCACACTGAAACTATATTATTTCATATATAAGTAAAGTAAGTTTGTTATTGAAATTCTTTAACGAACTAAGTGTTCTAATTTTTTTACAAGCTTTCATATATTGCATGTGTCTTACTACTTTATATTAAGTCAAGTAATTCATGAGTTAAGCAGAGTCAAAGTAAGTGTTTCTTCTTAATCTTTTTCAAGCTTAAGTTGTTGTTTGCATACAACTCGCATACTCAAAAATTTAATGTAGTTATTCTAGTTGGCCTACATAGTATCACGATGCAGACGCAGGTAACCAAGATCAGTAACATCTAGCACCTTGTTGATACAGCTAAGCACTTGGAGTCAATGGTGAGCCTCCTTGCATTCTAGAGGACACATTTATTGATTTTTAGTCTTTCTTTTTATATGATATTATGGGGTATGTCCTAACATCCATCTTAGTATTATAGAGACTTCATAAGCAGTCAGACACCTAGTATTGAGTTTCTCATCTTTGTATTGCTGATATTTTTTATGACACTTAAGTGTCATTTTGGCTAACTGATTTAATTTAAGTTATTGAATGAGACTATTTATTGAGTTAAGTCTTCATTGAGTTAAGTAAGCCAGGACAAGGCTCGCTCGAGGAAAAGAATGGTCATTAAGTGTCGGTCACGTCCAAGGTGTAGGATTGGGGTGTGACAGAACTATTAAACTAATTAAAACTAAAGGTTCAAGTCCGAAATTGGTGGACATTAACGAAAAAGAACCTCTTGGCAGCCCGGAAAAATGTGTTCACCCTTGAAGTCGATGTGATAATCTCTAATTCCCTAAGCGAGGTCTGTCAATATCCGCTTAAAGATGCCCTCTACTCAACAAAAATAAGAGCAAGTGCAGAATTAGTGCACAAGCACCGTGTACTGGTAGGATCACGCTGCTATCCGACTAGTGCAATATAAACAAGTCAAACAATATTATAATCACATGCATATGTATAAACATAAACAATATTATCTACATGGTATTTCGACAGTGCATTTCACATGCTTAAAGTATCACTGGTCCTCTGATAGAACCCAAACTCAAATTGTTAGTGCACCGGCGTGGTACCTGATTCAAGTTAGCTTGCCGACACATGGCCATCTGATCCCATTGTTGTGTCAAAAAGTGGCAACCCGATCCAATATTTATGTCAGAACGTGGTAATCTGATCCAAGTTCAAAGGAGTGGTGGTCAAACCCACTTTATTATATGAGTAGCGTGACCAGCAGTCAAGAACATAAATGTCGTTTAGAGGATGAACGGAGCAGGATGAGGATGCTAAAATAGATTAGTAGACATACTAGGAGAGATACGATTATGAAGGAGTTACATAACACAAGGTTAAATTAGATTCTGTAGCGGAAAAAATTAATAAAGTGAGAATAGTGATACGTGCATGTGGATAAGAGGAGGGCATATGCATCATTAAGGAGGTGTGAGAAGTTTGACGAGAGGTATAGGTAAGACAAAGAAGAAACAATGGGGGGAGGGGGGAGGGAGGTAATTTGGCACACTGTATCTCTTCTTCAACTTACTAAGGATATAACCCTTAGATAAAGGTAAAAAGAATAATAGGTAGCCGAGTGATGTACTATTGTTTAGTGTGCATGCAGTATCTTATTTACCTAATTTTCACTATTACATGTTACTTCATTTGTTTATTTATCTAGCTAGCTATTTTGTTGCCGACTTATTTTCTTTGTATGATGCTTTGATTACATTTATTTTACATTAATGGCCTATCTAGAACAACTTTTCTACCCTGCAAAGATAGAAATAATGTTTTCATCATCCTACCTCCGTTAATCTCACTTATAAAATCACACCATATATATTGTTATTGTTTGTATTTTTTATTTAAACTTGGTATGAAGTTTAATATTTAGGATAAAGGTTGCCTTGTTAAAACCATATATATTTCAAATTAGATAAAACTTATTTCAATTTTTTTTACTATTTCAGCCTTCAAAATAAACCTATACAAATATTAATAGGAGTTTTGGTTCCCTTTTTAAATTACTGAGGAACCTATAATATTTAGAAATTAATTTTTTTATATAAATATTTTTGTGCGTATCATTTTTATGTATTTAGTGAATTTTCTATCTTGCTACAAAACAGTAAGTCTACTTATAAAATTGAATGTTGAACACTTTTATGATTTATGTTATTTTTCATTGACATTTCAATATTCAAAACTTTTGTTATGTATTTTGTTTTTCTATTTTGAGCTCATTGAATATCATAAATCTTTATTATTTTCAGGAAATTAAATAGTCCTTATGTTTTTTGTTTTACAACTAAGGTATATTATTTAATAATATTTCATTTAATATATATTTTACTAATTATACTCATTGGTAGAAGCACAAGTTTAACGAACCTATCCAAAGTTCTTTCAAACATGTATGGATTTTTAAAATTCAACTGGATATTTGGATCAAATACTACATAATTAATTTTTTTCTTATACAATAAAATATCTATAATTATAAAAACGATATAAGTAACTCAGCTACAATATTTGTTTTGACAGGTTAAAAGATATTTAATTACTTAAAATACAACTATTGTATCAACGTAATGATATTTTTTTATTTAAATAAGTATTTCATTTATATTGAAGTCTATTGTTGTTATGCATAATTATTTTTATTAGTAGACAAACAATTCATGCGCGACACACATACACTAAACTAGTCAATCAAATGTGAACATATTTACTAGCAAGAAAGATTTCCTACAAAAAAGTTAAAATATATCACTAACCTTTGAAGGAAAACATTAAAATCTATTAAATATCTAATTAAGAGGGGATTTAGATTGACTTAGAAGTTGGTCAAACCTATTTTAAAGTTAATTTTTGACTTCTGAAAGTGATTGATAAATATAAAAATAATTTAAAATAAGTCAAAACTGATTTATAATAAGTTGGGGAGTGTTTGAAAAGAAACAAAATGACTTAAAATAAGTCAAAAACCAAAAGTAGGTCTCCTCCTATTTTTTATTTTTTGACTTGAAAGTCATTTCAGTTTTTCTTTATATAATATTATTAGTCAACTCTATTCTTCTACAATTTAATGGTAAGAGAGCCAAATATAAGGAATAGACTTCTCAATTAAGTAATTATTTAGGACTAATTTTTAACTATTGTGACAAAGATGAATGATGCAGGTGCAAGGGGTAAATGTGCAGCATGTAAGTACCAAAGAAAACGATGTCAAGAGAATTGTCCGTTAGCTCCATTTTTTCCATCCAACAAATTTGAAGAGTTCAAAGATGTTAATCGACTTTACAAAGTAAGCACTATCATAGAGATGCTTAATTCAGTTGCTGAGAATGAGAAAAAGGCAAAAATGGTTGAAACCCTAATTTTAGAGGCTAAGATTAGGTCTGAAAATCCTGTGTATGGGAGCATTGCCGTTCAAAATAAATTGAGGTTACAAATTGAAGAAACTACAAAGGAGATTGATTTGGTGAAGAAAACAACCGCTTATTTCAAAGAATTGCGTGAAAGACAATTTCGGCCAAAGGTAAATAATTTCTTTACTTTGAATTTGATTTTCTATATATATATATATATATATATATATATATATATATATATATATGTATATCTTACTGACTTTCTCCTATTTTATTCGAAGTTCATTGTCAAAATGATCAATTAAAGAACATGATACATCGCTTGCTTTTTGACTTATCAATTGAGATCATTTGATTTTATGATTATGAATAAGTTGTCAAAACATGAACGAATGATATGTATTCTAACTTTTAATTATTATGATTTAGTATCAATGTCTCATTCATTTAAGTAGTTTTTATATATATAATTTAGTATTTAAAGAATTTTACAAACAAAACACTAGCAGACTTTGACATCAGTGCCCAAGCCTTGCTCAAGCACCATAAACCCAATCAATACATTATATATCATATTCAAGGATATAAATTAAGGTCATGTAATCTCCGGGCCTGGCTAGTGTGGGTTGAGATGATCCTCCGTAATAACTATGTACCCATACCATTCACAATTTGTCCTTTTTTTTCTATAAGTTTCATAGTAGGTTTTCAAGTAAAACTTGGGTGTATACCTCTAGAAAGTTCCACCTCAAACGAATTTGGGGCATCATAACGTTTTCCAAGCAATCAATATTTTTTTAGGGGCATCAACATATTCAGTTTATAAAAACATTTTACAAATAGATCCAATGGTTTGTATAATCTACTTAGGTCGCGCGAAGACTTGTAACTAGATTATTTGTATAGAAAATAAGATATGTTTGTCTAACTGAGTTATTCTAGTATAAGATAGAAATCTAGTGGTCTAACTTAAAATTCTTCTCAACACGTCTTATAAAATGATCAATTACAGAACATGATACATCACTTTCTCTTTGACTTACCAATTGAGACCTTTTGATTTTATATTTATTAATTAGTTGTCAAACCATGAACGAAAGGTATGTATTCTGACTTTTCATTGTTTAGTATTAATATATCGTTCATACAAGTACTTTTTTTTTATATAAGATATAGTATTTAAAGAACATCACAAACAAAAAACTCGCACATTTGGACAGTTGGACCCAAGTATTGCTCAAGCACCTTAAACACAAATAATACATTATATATTATATTTAAGGATATACATTAAGGGCGATATGATCTTTCTTAATAATTATGTACCCATACCATCCACAATTTTTCCTTTTTTCTTGCATAAGTTTCATAGTAGGTTTACAAGAACAATTTTGTTGTATACCTCTTGGAAGTTCATACCTCCAATGGATTTGGGGCAACATAACTTTTCCAAAGCAATAAATACTTTTTATGGGCATCAACATATTGAGTTAATAAAAACCTTTTGCAAATAGATCCAATTAATTCCACGATCTTCTTAGGTCGCGCGAAAACTTGTGACTAGAATATTTGTATGGCAAATAAGATACTTTTGCCTAACTGAGTTATGCCAGCATAAAATACAAATCTAGTGGTCCAACTTATAATTCTTCTCAACACATTTTATAAATGAGGGAATACTAAAAAATGAGTAAAAAGTTTTTCATTGATCATGATTGAATAAGTAACCCTAATAACACACTACACTATCCAACTAACTATTAATACTCGAAGAAACTTAAGTTCACATTAGATTTTGTTTGAGCAAACAGGGTTATTGGCTTTCATTATGTCTACTTTCACCATACAACCTTTTTTGACATGCCCTTCCTACTTTTGTTATTATTATTGATAGCTCTTCTTGTAACAAAGTTGTATGATATATTAGCACATATTATTGAAATCATCACGTGTGCAATCTTGTTGTGATCATTTTTTATATGATTTTTTGTTTATATAAATAATCCTTTAGAAAAGTACCTACTTATCCTTTATGAAATATTTTTTGTTAACCTACAATACAGTACAACAATCAGCAAAATGCATACACACTTAACACATGCCAAATCATGTATAAGTTTATGTATTTTTTTAGACATAATGGAATTAAATTAGATATTTCACGTAGAAAATCTATTTTCTATGATAAATAATTAATTAGTTGATTGCACAATTATTTCATTTTGTGTAGAAAAGTGAAGAAACCTCTACAAGTGGCACACAAAACTTTCGAAGGCACAAGTCTGACTCGACTTTGGAAAAAGTTACGACCATTACTGAGAATCTTGCCAATCAAGATGTCGAAAAATATAGGTCATGTCGTATTATGAATGTTTATATTTTTAATCAAATTACTTTTAAGGCGATATTTTGAGAATTTTTCTTGAAGGAAACTCTATATCAATCCGTATGAACCTTTTTTTAAATTTTAAATTCACCTTTAAAATAAGGCAAAACTCTAAAATATTTATATATAATATAAATTGTTCCTATATACATTGTGTGCAACGTCTAACATGCGTATTTATTTTTCTATATTTTAGGATTCATTTCAATGACAATGACGGGACCTAGGAAGCACTGGAATTTGCAATGAAGAGGAGATGAAGATCATAATTTCTATAGGTTATGATTTTAAGAAAGTTGATTTTGATGACGTAAAATGATATCTTATAAAGTTTTTTGACGCTCATGTCCTAGTGTTGAAATAAGAGAGAACATAAAAAGTTGGAGAACATTTCAACATTACAATCTTGTTGTGTTTTTATTTAAATTGTTTCTGCTCACGTGCCTTGCACGTATAAGTTGAACTATCAGTACATTATATTTTTAAAAATTATCTATTAAATTATGTCTTTGAGTTTACATATGAAAGACATAAAAATAACATACGACTTTCTATGAATATTATCTATATGAATTATCATAGTTTGATGATGATGATTGTACATATATTATGCATCAATCCTAGCAAGGTATCTATCTGGAGCACTAGCAATATTGTTCTTGGTGTTGGGTTTTAAAAGTGTTACAGGAAATGAAGGGTTTTGACTCTTTTGAAGGGTTGTGACTTTGCCAAAGAGTTATGACCTGTAAGAAAGGTTGTGTCTTTTTTAAAAGGTTGTGACCGTTGACAAGGTTGTGCCTTTTCCAAAAGGTTGCATGTGACCTTTCTAAAAAGATTGTCTTTTTCCTAAAAAGTGTTGACCTTTTACCTTTGTCGGCAATAAATAGAGAGGATTTCTCTCCTCTCTTTTTTTTTTGCATAAAATTCCTCACTTCTTTTGCATACATTTCTTCCAAAACAAATTCGATCGATCGTGTATGTATTTGTGATTTGTTGTTGTCATTTTGAGTTTGTTGTATATTTCTGGTTTGCTAATATGAATAGTTCTTTTTTTTCTTTTCATCTTTTATTATTTCTGGTTTGCTAATATGAATATATGAGACAACAAGCTTAAGAAATTTAAATATTGATGGAATTTTATGTGGTAAGGAAATTACTTCTATTTTCTATGCTCTTTTTAGGAAAAAAAGTAAAAAAGAAAAAGATAATTATTTTATCATATGATAAAAGAGATTTGGGATGAATTAATACTACTTTAATATATTCGAGTATATTTCTATACTATGTTTTCCTTGGATGGGTAAGATTATTTTATTTTATTTCCAAGTGCATTGAAGCAAATCACCCCTGCAGTTTTCTTTTCAATAGGAAAAGTTATTATATGCATAAAGGTTAAGATATGCACTTTATTTTTTTTCTATATTCTTAGTTTTATATAACTATGTCACGACCCAAAACCGTCGTGATTGACACCCACATTTATAAGTCGTTGGGAGAACGACTACTAACATCCAACTCAAGCAATCATTCTAAAACTAAGTCATTTAAGTTACGGAAGCAAGTTAAATGACTAAAAGCAAAGTTCATTTGTAAACAAAAGATATATTAACCAACATTTGCGGAAAATAAAACTAGAACCTGAAAGTCAATGTATCAAAACTACTAACGAATAACCAAGTATAAACAAGGAATTACTAATGAAGTTGTAGCATCTCATAATTTGAAATATCTAAGAAACTAAAAATATTCATTTTTGGAAAGAAAATGAATACTCTACAAAATCGCCTAAAGTTAAGAAATGGAGTTTTTGTCATTTTTAAACGGGTATAACTTCTAGCTTAGGATGACTTAGAAGTGGTTATTGATATGGTTGGAAATCCCTTGGAGAGATCTTTTCATACCCGCCAAGTTTGTGCATTTTCAATATTGTATGAGGGAGATATGCCTATCGGAAGTTGGGCTGTTAAAGTAAGGAAAGTCCCAATCCGGATTTAAGAAAGGGCAAACTAGTCTCTTTAACAATTAATTTCCTATTTCGTTTTAGGGGTTTATTGGGGGGTAAAAAAAAACTAAGTTTAGTTCAGTTTGGGAAAATCAAAATCACGCTTAGGGCTTGGAGAAGGGAGAAAAGAAGAAGGAAAGGGAGAAAAGTCAAGAACTCGCCATGAACGCCAAGGTTTGCGAGTGGAATTCATCCGGGGTGATCCCTATCAAGGTATGTGGGATATTTTCTTGTTGTGTTAGTTCACCCACACACCTACTTGTTTAAATTCAGCGATTTTGTGATGGTTGAAGTCTAAAAAGTGAAGTTCTTGAAGAACATGGTTGAATTCTTATTGGTTGAGTTGTTGCATGCCTTGTATTGATTTGATTCCTGTTTTGTGGGTTGTTTTTCGAGTAAAATTTGCTTGACAATAGTGACTAGCTAAGATTTAGATGAAACTAAATTTTTTCTCCGGCAACTTACCCCATATAAAATGGTTCCTCTCAAATACCCACTCTTCTAAACTAACCAGCCTACACCTTATCCACAATCGATAGAGGGTGTTTGGATATGGGACTCGGGATCACTCTCTCAGGCTAGACCTCATGTCGACCCACTCCTTAGGACATCAGTCTAGTGGTCTTGGTTTCGCGACCTCCCTCTAGGGTAATCCAAAAACACATGGGTGGTTATGTATTTACAATTACAAACGAGTTCGATTAAGCCAGGACCACTAGCTAAAATTAGCATTTAAATACACACACTTTTCCTCCCTGAAAGTGAACAACCTACACACTTATTTTATTAAGATATCAAAAAGAAATCCAATAAATGGTTTTGGGTTGCCTCCCAAACAACGCCTTATTTAATGTTGTGATACGACGCAAGTCAGTCTTTAGGTTTCTCTTTTAAGGTTTGCAATAGTATCACTAGGCAAACCCCCCTCTTGTCTAGGGTTGAGATAAGATGAGATGTGGAACATCTGGGTCTCTAACTACTTGGTAGAGACTAAATGGGAGGTGACGGTCTCACTAAGGGTACATATATCTTTTTTTCAAACATTTCAGCATTTTGTCTGACCCTTCAACCTTGTTGAGGATACGTGAGATCATTTTCTCAAATCTGATACCTTTTGAATCCTTAGGCTTCTGTCACTCATGGGGAGGCACATACTTATCCTTCTCCTCATCTTTCCAAGTCGGATTTCGATCTCTCTGTTCTCGGTTTCTATCCTTCCATCCTTCTTCTCTAGCCCAACCTTGGTTACCACCGTGCCTTGGGTAGTTTGATTGGTAACCACCACCTTGGTTGGCTAAGAAGTTTACCTCTTCAATGTATAAATCTTCAAAACTTAATGTCATGAGGATTTGTAATCCCAATTCCCACAGCATTGACGCTATGGGTGCCTGCTCCCATGACATTTTTGGATAGAATATCAAGTTGTGTCATGATCTTGGCCATATTTTTGTACCTTTCATTGTCTTTTTTGATCTTCTCTTTAGATAACTGAAAGATGATCAGAGAAACTTGGTCCCCGACAGCGGTGTCATTTTGAAGCTTCAATATATGTATATTTTATAATTTGTGACCAATGAAACTAATCATTTTGAGTGTCTACGAATCAAAGCTAGTAAAGTAACCAAGGGTTGGGATTGGGTCCCAAAGGAGGGGTAGTGAAAGTACTACTTAGAATTTCATAATAAATGGTGTTAGATCAAGATGTTTTCAGAGTATCAATATAAAACAAGTTAAATTGGTGACACTAAAGTGTCAAATATCAAAAAGAGGTTTTGTCACAAGTAGTAAAATAGCAAAAATAAAAGGGAAAACAAGTATGGGAGAGAGTTTTCGGGGTGTGACCGCAATATATGTTACACAAACTAATGGGTACATGCTTTTGATAGTAACATTTGCAAGACAATAGTGACTAGGCTGAGCTTTAGCTGAAAGTAAATTCCCACTCGGCCAACTTACCCCATATTAAATGGGTTCCTCTCGGACACCCACTCATCTAAATTAACCAGCCTACGCCTTATCCACACCTTGACCTTTAGATAGAGGGTGCTTGTATATGGGACTAGGTCTCACTCTCTCGGACTGAACCTCATGTCGACCCACTCTTTAGGACATCTGTCTAGTGGTCTTGGTTTCGTGACCTCTCTCTCGTGTAAACTGAAAACACATGTGTGGTTTTATTTGCAACTACAAACCCAGTAGATTATGCCACAAGCAATAGGTTAAATCAACATTAAAATACATCTAATCCTATCAGCAAGCAATACCCAACAATAATATCAACCCATATTTGGTAAATCACACCCCAAGAATGGGGGGAGGGGGTGTTAGCCACACATCAAGTAATAATAAAATATACCTAAAATGATAAAGGGATCAAATGGGTATAAGAGATTAAACCTTAAAAACGACAAAGGTAAATGGAGAAGACCGACTTCCAAGATTGGAAAACGAACTTCTTTCTTCAACCTTCCTCTAAACCCTCTACAAACATTGGAGAAGACTTAAGAACAAAGGTTCTAAAATAAAATATTAAGTGTCTAATATTTCACACTCTCAAATCTCTCCAAAATTCTCTATAAATAATAAAAAAGGTTAGTATTTATAGGCTTGAGATTTAGTATTGGTGGATCCATTCGGCGTCTTTAGTCATAAATCGCTGAGTGATTAGGCGATTCACCCTTTCTATGGTTTATCTCCATTTGAGACCCTCCTGTTTGCCCATGCATGTTGTAACGTTGGGCAGAATAACTGTGCTTCACGGAATTATTCAGCGAAGTGCCGACTGCTCCTTTTCATCGCCTTTTGATCCACTTCCTTCAGGGTTAGCTTATTGTAACAGAAGGTGGAACTCTACTATACGGCGTATCGCCAAGTGTGTCAGGCGATGCGCACTTTGCATCTTCAGCTCTTTTCTTCCGTTTTGCGCTTAAGTGTCCATGCTCCTACCAAATCCTCAATTACCTGACACTAAGATGTTTGTACAGGGTATTGAGATAAAATATACTATTTAGGAAACTTATTAGCATAAAAAAAGTCCCTAGATGATTCCAATTTGGGGACTCATTAGCCTGCTCGAGCGCCACAAAAGTTCCTCAGAACTTTGTCCTCTGGCGCGCTGCGCCAACCAATATGCCACCAAAACTTCTCTGAACTTTAAGGGGTGGAGCCCCGCGCCTCTCAGGTGCCAGGGATGCCAGGTCTTCCTATTCTTCCCCCATCTTTTCTTAGTAATTCTTATGTAATGTACCTAGGATTCCTAATTAATTCTAACACTCCAAGGTACATCTAATCATCACGAAATCATCTATAAATAGGAGATCATGAACCCTAAATCCATAATACAATTAAAGGGATATTAAGATCAAAGTCAAAGAAGTTAAGAGTTAAGTCGAGTAGTAAAGAAGCAAGTTAAGGTAATGATCTTAAGAGTTTTCAAGGATCTTTAATAACGTTTTAAGTTGTTTGAAGACTAAAATTTCAAGTTAAGTAAGGAGTAAAGAGTTGAAGTTCTTCCTTCAAAGAAATATAAGGGAACTAAGTATTCCCTAAAAGTTAATCTAAGACTGAAGAGTAAAGATTTGAGTTCACTTCTCAAAATTTATTACGGAACTAAGTATTCCCAAAGAAGTTATAAATGTTTTTCACATTTGAGCAAGAAAAGGAAAAAGGCGATTCCAAAGGAGCGTTTGGGCTAAGCATTGAGTAATTATCTCAAACTAAAGAAAGAAGTTGTTTTAAAAGCATTACCTGAAGTATATTTTTGGAGTAGTATTGAGCACTGATATGGGATACGAGATCATATTCAATCAAGTCTCCATTAAAATCATGTTGCCATCATAGGTAATAACGGGCCATACTTTTTAGATTATCATGTAAGTTAAGCTAGTGAACCCACTAAATTAAGTAGTTCTATAAGACGACAAAGTATATGACAGTTTTGGTAGTCTAGGCGACATGTTTTATCACCACTTAGGCTCAAAGTGGTGGTTTTCGGTTAGAGAATCTCACACTGAAACTATATTATTTCATATATAAGTAAAGTAAGTTTGTTATTGAAATTCTTTAACGAACTAAGTGTTCTAATTTTTTTACAAGCTTTCATATATTGCATGTGTCTTACTACTTTATATTAAGTCAAGTAATTCATGAGTTAAGCAGAGTCAAAGTAAGTGTTTCTTCTTAATCTTTTTCAAGCTTAAGTTGTTGTTTGCATACAACTCGCATACTCAAAAATTTAATGTAGTTATTCTAGTTGGCCTACATAGTATCACGATGCAGACGCAGGTAACCAAGATCAGCAACATCTAGCACCTTGTTGATACAGCTAAGCACTTGGAGTCAATGGTGAGCCTCCTTGCATTCTAGAGGATACATTTATTGATTTTTAGTCTTTCTTTTTATATGATATTATGGGGTATGTCCTAACATCCATCTTTGTATTATAGAGACTTCATGTAGTCAGACACCTAGTATTGAGTTTCTCATTTTTGTATTGCTGATATTTTTTATGACACTTAAGTGTCATTTTGGCTAATTGATTTACTTTAAGTTATTCAATGAGACTATTTATTGAGTTAAGTCTTCATTGAGTTAAGTAAGCCAGGACAAGGCTCGCTCGAGGAAAACAATGGTCATTAAGTGTCGGTCACGTCCAAGGTGTAGGATTGGGGTGTGACAAAACTATTCAACTAATTAAAAATAAACGTTCAAGTCCGAAATTGGTGGACATTGACGAAAAAGAACCTCATAGAATCCCGGAAAAATATGTTCATCCTTGAAGTCGATGTGATAATCTCTAATTCCCTAAGCGAGGTCTGTTAATATCCACTTAAACATGCCCTCTACTCAACAAAAATAAGAGCAAGTACAGAATCAGTGCACAAGCACCGTGTACTGGTAGGATCACGCTGCTATCCGACTAGTGCAATATAAACAAGTCAAACAATATTATAATCACATGCATATGTATAAACATAAACAATATTATCAACATGGTACTTCGACAACGCATTTCACATGCTTAAAGTATCACTGGTCCTCTGATAGACCCAAACTCAAATTGTTAGTGCACCGGCGTGGTACCTGATTCAAGTTAGCTTACCGACACATGGCCATCTGATCCCATTGTTGTGTCGAAAAGTGGCAACCCGATCCAATATTTATGTCAGAACGTGGCAATCTTATCCAAGTTCAAAGGAGTGGTGGTCAACCCACTTGTTATATGAGTAGCGTGACCAGCAGTCAAGAACATAAATGTCGTTTAGAGGATGAACGGAGCAGGATGAGGATGCTAAAATAGATTAGTAGACATACTAGGAGAGATAATATTATGAAGGAGTTACATAACACAAGGTTAAAGTAGATTCCGTAGCGGAAAAAATTAATAAAGTGAGAATAGTGATACGTGCATGTTGAGAAGAGGAGGGCATATGCATCATTAAGGAGGTGGGAGAAGTTTGACGAGAGGTATAGGTAAGACAAAGAAGAAACAATGGGGGGAGGGGGGAGGGAGGTAATTTGGCACTCTGTATCGCTTCTTCAACTTACTAAGGATATAACCCTTAGATAAAGGTAAAAAGAATAATAGGTAGCCGAGTGATGTACTATTGTTTAGTGTGCATGTAGTATCTTATTTACCTAATTTTCACTATTACATGTTACTTCATTTGTTTATTTATCTAGCTAGCTATTTTGTTGCCGACTTATTTTCTCTGTATGATGCTTTGATTACATTTATTTTACATTAATGGCATATCTAGAACAACTTTTCTACCCTGCAAAGATAGAAATAATGTCTTCATCATCCTACCTCCGTTAATCTCACTTATAAAATCACACCAGATATATTGTTATTGTTTGTATTTTTATTTAAACTTGGTATGAAGTTTAATATTTAGGATAAAGGTTGCCTTATTAAAACCATATATATTTCAAATTAGATAAAACTTATTTCAATTTTTTTTTACTATTTCAGCCTTCAAAATAAACCTATACAAATATTAATAAGAGTTTTGGTTCCCTTTTTAAATTACTGAGGAACCTATAATATTTATAATTAATTTTTTTATATCAATATTTTTGTGCGTATCATTTTTATGTATTTAGTGAATTTTCTATCTTGCTACAAAACAGTAAGTCTACTTATAAAATTGAAAAATTGAATGTTGAACACTTTTGTGATTTATGTTATTTTTCATTGACATTTCAATATTGAAAACTTTTGTTATGTATTTTGTTTTTCTATTTTGAGCTCATTGAATATCATAAATCTTTATTATTTTCAGGAAATTAAATAGTCCTTATATTTTTTTGTTTTAGAACTAAGGTATATTATTTAATAATATTTCATTTAATATATATTTTACTAATTATACTCATTGGTAGAAGCACAAGTTTAACGAACCTATCCAAAGTTCTTTCAAGCATGTATGGATTTTTAAAATTCAACTGGATATTTGGATCAAATACTACATAATTAATTTTTTTCTTATACAATAAAAATATCTATAATTATAAAAAACGATATAAGTAACTCAGCTACAATATTTGTTTTGACAGGTTAAAAGATATTTAATTACTTAAAATACAACTATTGTATCAACGTAATGATATTTTTTTATTTAAATAAGTATTTCATTTATATTTAAGTCTATTGTTGTTATGCATAATTATTTTTATTAGTAGACATACAATTCATGCGCGACACACATACACTAAACTAGTCAATCAAATGTGAACATATTTACTAGCAAGAAAGATTTCCTACAAAAAAGCTAAAATATTTCACAAACCTTTAAAGGAAAAACATTAAAATCTATTAAATATCTAATTAAGAGGGGATTTAGATTGACTTAAAAGTTGGTCAAACCTATTTTAAAGTTAATTTTTGACTTCTGAAAGTGATTGACAAATATAAAAATAATTTAAAATAAGTCAAAACGGATTTATAATAAGTTAGGGAGTGTTTGACAAGAAACAAAATGACTTAAAATAAGTCAAAAACCAAAAGAAGGTCTCCTCCTATTTTTTATTTTTTGACTTGAAAGTCATTTCAGTTTTTCTTTATATAATATTATTAGTCAACTCTATTCTTCTACAATTTAATGGTAAGAGAGGCAAATATAAGGAATAGACTTCTCAATTAAGTAATTATTTAGGATTAATTTTTAACTATTGTGACAAAGATGAATGATGCAGGTGCAAGGGGTAAATGTGCAGCATGTAAGTACCAAAGAAAACGATGTCAGGAGAATTGTCCGTTAGCTTCATTTTTTCCATCCAACAAAATTGAAGAGTTCAAAGATATTAATCGACTTTACAAAGTAAGCACTATCATAGAGATGCTTAATTCAGTTGCTGAGAATGAGAAAAAGGCAAAAATGGTTGAAACCCTAATTTTAGAGGCTAAGATTAGGTCTGAAAATCCTGTGTACGGGAGCATTGCCGTTCAAAATAAATTAAGGTTACAAATTGAAGAAACTACGAAGGAGATTGATTTAGTGAAGAAAACAACCGCTTATTTCAAAGAATTGCGTGAAAGACAATTTCGGCCAAAGGTAAATTATTTCTTTAATTTCAATTTGATTTTCTATATATATATATATATATATATATATATATATATATATATATATATATATATATCAGTGATTTTCTCCAATTTTATTCGAAGTTCATTGTCAAAATGATCAATTAAAGATCATGATACATCGCTTGCTTTTTGAGTTACCAATTGAGATCATTTGATTTTATAATTATGAATAAGTTGTGAAAACATGAACGAATGATATGTATTCTAACTTTTAATTATTATGATTTAGTATCAATGTCTCATTCATATAAGTACTTTTTATATATAAAATTTAGTTTTTAAAGAATTTTACAAACAAAACACTAGCAGACTTAGACATCGGTGCCCAAGCCTTGCTCAAGCACCATAAACCCAATCAATACATTATATATAATAATCAAGGATATACATTAAGGTCGTGTAATCTCCGGGCCTGGCTAGTGTGGATTGAGATGATCCTCTGTAATAACTATGTACCCATACCATTCACAATTTTTCCTTTTTTTTCTATAAGTTTCATAGTAGGTTTTCAAGTAAAACTTGGGTGTATACCTCTAGAAAGTTCCACCTCAAACGAATTTGGGGCATCATAACGTTTTCCAAGCAATCAATATTTTTTTAGGGGCATCAACATATTCAGTTTTTAAAAACATTTTACAAATAGATCCAATGGCTTGTATAATCTACTTAGGTCGCGCGAAGACTTTTAACTAGATTATTTGTATAGAAAATAAGATATGTTTGTCTAACTGAGTTATTCTAGTATAAGATAGAATTCTAGTGGTCTAACTTAAAATTCTTCTTAACACATCTTAATGATCAATTACAGAACATGATACATCACTTTCTCTTTGACTTACCAATTGAGACCTTTTGATTTTATGTTTATTAATTAGTTGTCAAACCATGAACGAAAGGTATGTATTCTCACTTTTCATTGTTTAGTATCAATATATCGTTCATACAAGTACTTTTTTTATATAAGATATAGTATTTAAAGAACTTCACAAGCAAAAAACTCGCACATTTGGACAGTTGGACCCAAGTATTGCTCAAGCACCTTAAACACAAATAATACATTACATATCATATTTAAGGATATATATTAAGGTCGATATGATCTTTCGTAATAATTATGTACCTATACCATCCACAGTTTTTCATTTTTTCTTGCATAAGTTCCGTAGTAGGTTTTCAAGAACCATTTTGTTGTATACCTCTACGAAGTTCATACCTCCAATGGATTTGGGGCAACATAACATTTCCAAAGCAATAAATACTTTTTATGGGCATCAACATATTCAGTTCATAAAAACCTTTTGCAAATAGATCCAACTAATTGCACGATCTTCTTAGGCCGCGCGAAAACTTGTGACTAGAATATTTGTATGGCAAAATAAGATACTTTTGCCTAACTGAGTTATGCCAGCATAAAATACTAATCTACTGTTCCAACTTATAATTCTTCTCAACACATTTTATAAATGAGGGAAGATTAAAAAATGAGTAAAAAGTTTTTCATTGATCATGATTGAATAAGTAACCCTAATAACACACTACACTATCCAACTAACTATTAATACTCGAAGAAACTTAAGTTCACATTATATTTTGTTTGAGCAAACAGGGTTATTGGCTTTCTTTATGTCTACTTTCACCATACAACCTTTTTTGACATGCCCTTCCTACTTTTGTTATTATTATTGCTAGCTCTTCTTGTAACAAAGTTGTATGATATATTAGCACATATTATTGAAATCATCACGTGTGACAATCTTGTTGTGATCATTTTTTATATGATTTTTTTTTTATATAAATAATCCTTTAGAAAAGTACCTACTTATCCTTTATGAAATATTTTTTGTTAACCTACAATACAGTACAACAATCAGCAAAATGCATACACACTTAACAGATACCAAATCATGTATAAGTTTATGTATTTTTTAGACATAATGGAATTAAATTAGATATTTCACGTAGAAAATCTATTTTCTATGATAAATAATTAATTAGTTGATTTCACATTTATTTCATTTTTTGTAGAAAAGTGAAGAAACCTCTACAAGTGGCACACAAAGCTTTCGAAGGCACAAGTCAAACTCGACTTTGGAAAAAGTTACGAGCATTACTGAGAATCTTGCCAATCAAGATTTCGAAAAAAATAGGTCATGTCGTATTATAAATGTTTATATTTTTAATCAAATTACTTTTAAGGCAATTTTTGAGAATTTTTCTTGAAGGAAACTCTATATCAATCCGTATGAACCTTTTTTTTTTAATTTTAAATTCACCTTTCAAATAAGGCAAAACTCTAAAAATATTATATATAATATAAATTTTTCCTATATACATTGTGTGCAACGTCTAACATGCGTATTTATTTTTCTATATAGTAGGATTGATTTCAATGACAATGACGGGACCTAGGAAGCACTGGAATTTGCAATGAAGAGGAGATGAAGATCATAATTTCTATAGGTTATGATTTTAAGAAAGTTGATTTTGATGACGTAAAATGATATCTTATAAAGTTTATTGACACTCATGTCCTAGTGTTTAAATAAGAGAGAACATAAAAAGTTGGAGAATATTTCAACATTACAATCTTGTTGTGTTTTTATTTAAATTGTTTCTGCTCACGTGCCTTGCACGTATAAGTTGAACTATCAGTACACAATATTTTTAAAAATTATCTATTAAATTATGTCATTGAGTTTACATATGAAAGTCATAAAAATAACATACTACTTTCTATGAATATTATCAATATGAATTATCATAGTTTGATGATGATGATTGTAGATATATTATGCATCAATCATAGCAAGGTATCTATCTGGAGCACTAGAAATATTTTGCTAGGTGTTGGGTTTTAAAAGTGTTATAGGAAATGAAGGGTTTTGACTCTTTTGAAGGGTTGTGACTTTGCCAAAGAGTTGTGACCTTTAAGAAAGGTTGTGTCTTTTTTAAAGGGTTGTGACCATTGACAAGGTTGTGCCTTTTCCAAAGGGTTGCATGTGACCTTTCTAAAAAGATTGTCTTTTTCCTAAAAGTGTTGACCTTTAACCTTTGTCGGCAATAAATAGAGAGGATTTCTCTCCTTTTTTTTGCATAAAATTCCTCCCTTCTTTTGCATACATTTCTTCCAAAACAAATTTTGATCGATCGTGTCTGTATTTGTGATATGTTGCTCTCATTTTGAGTTCGTTGAATATTTCTGGTTTGCTAATATGAATAGTTCTTTTTTTTTCTTTTCATCTTTTATTATTTCTGGTTTGCTAATATGAATATATGAGACAACAAGCTTAAGAAATTTAAATATTGATGGTATTTTATGTGGTAAGGAAATTACTTCTATTTTCTATGTTCTTTTTAGGAAAAAAAGTAAAGAAGAAAAAGATAATTATTTTATCATATGATAAAAGAGATTTGGCATGAATTCATACTACTTTAATATATTCGAGTATATTTCTATACTATGTTTTTCTTGGATGAGTAAGATTATTTTTATTTTATTTCCAAGTTCATTGAAGCAAATCACCCCTGCAGTTTTCTTTTCAATAGGAAAAGTTATTTTATGCATAAAGGTTAAGATATGCACTTTAATTTTTTTCTATATTCTTAGTTTTATATAACTATGTCACGACCCAAACCTGTCGTGATTGACACCCACATTTATAAGCCGTTGGGAGAACCACTACTAACATCCAACTCAAGCAATCATTCTAAAACTAATTCATTTAAGTTACGGAAGCAAGTTTAATGACTAAAAGCGAAGTTCATTTCTAAACAAAAGATATAATAACCAACATTTGCGGAAGATAAAACTAGAACCTGAAAGTCAATGTATCAAAACTACTAACGAATAACCAAGTATAAACAAGGAATTACTAATGAAGTTGTAGCATCTCATAATTTGAAATATCTAAGAAACTAAAAATATTCATTTTTGGAAAGAAAATGAATACTCTGCAAAATTGCCTAATGTTAAGAAAGGGAGTTTTGGTCATTTTCAAACAGGCATAACTTCTAGCTCAGGATGACTTAGAAGTGGTTCTTTATATGGTTGGAAATCTCTTGGAGACATCTCCTCATACCCTCCAAGTTTGTGCATTTTCAATATCGTATGAAAGTGATATGCCTATCGGAAGTTGGACTGTTAAAGTAAGAAAAGTCTCAATCCGGATTTAAGAAAGGGCAAACTAATCTCTTCACAATTAATTTCCTATTTCGTCTTAGGGGTTTATTGGGGGTAAAAAAACCAAATTTAATTCATTTTTGGAAAATCAAAATCACGCTTAGGTCTTGGAGAAGGGAGAAAAGAAGAAGGAAAGGGAGAAAAATCAAGAACTCGCGATGAACGCCAAGGTTTGCAAGTGGAATTCGTCCGGGGTCATCCCTATCAAGGTATGTGGGATATTTCCTTGTTGGGTTAGTTCACCCACACACCTACTTGTTTAAATTCAGAGATTTTGAGTTGGTTGAAGTATAAAAAGTGAAGTTCTTGAAGAACATGGTTGAATTCTTATTGGTTGAGCTGTTGCATGCCTTCTATTGATTTGATTCCTGTTTTCTGGGTTGTTTTTGAAGTAAACTTTGCTTGACAATGGTGACTAGCTAAGATTTAGCTGAATCTAAATTTTCTCTCTGGCAACATACCCCCATATAAAATGGTTCTTCTCAGATACCCACTCGTCTAAACTAACTAGCCTACGCCTTATCCAGACCCTGACCTTTCGATAGAGGGTGTTTGGATATGGGATTCGGGCTCACTCTCTAAGGCTAGACCTCATGTCGACCCACTCCTTAGGACATTAGTCTAGTGGTCTTGGTTTCGCGACCTCCCTCTCGGGCAAGCCAAAAACACATGGGTGGTTTTGTATTTGCAATTACAAACGAGTTAGATTAACCCAGGACTACTATCTAAAATCACCAATAAAATACACACACTTTTCCTCCCTGAATGTGCACAACCTACACACTTATTTTATTAAGATATCAAAAGAAAGACAATAAATGGTTTTGGGTTGCCTCCCAAACAACGCCTTATTTAATGTTGAGGTACGACGCAAGTCAGTCTTTAGGTTTCTCTTTTAATGTTTGCTCTAGTATCACTAGGCAAACTCCCCTCTTGTCTATGGTTGAGATAAGATGAGTTGTGGAACATCTGGGTCTCTAACTGCTTGGAAGAGACCAAATGGGAGGTGACGGTGTGACTAAGGGTACATACATCTTCTTTCAAACACTTCAGCATTTTGTCTGACCCTTCAACCTTGTGAGGATACGTGAGAGCATTTTCTCAAATCTGCAACCTTCTGAATCCTTAGGCTTCTGTCACTCATGGGGAGGCACATACTTATCCTTCTCCCCATCTTTCCAAGTCGGATTTTGATCTCTCTATTCTATGTTTCTATCCTTCCATCCTTCTTCTGTAGCCCAACCTTTGTTACCACCCTGCCTTGGGTAGTTTTACTGGTAACCACCACCTTGGTTTGCTAAGAAGTTTACCTCTTCAATGTATAAATCTTCAAACTTAATGTCATGAGGCATTGTACTCCCAATTCTCACTGCATTGACGCTATGGGTGCCTTCTCCCATGACATTTTTGGATAGAATATCAAGTTGTGTCATGATCTTGGCCATATTTTTGTCCCTTTCATTGTCATTTTCAATCTGCTTTTTAGATAACTGAAAGATGATCGGAGAAACTTGGTCCCCGACAGCGGCGTCATTTTGACGCTTCAATATATGTACATTTTATAATTTGTTATCAATGAAACTAATCTACATTTTGAGTGTCTACGAATCAAAGCTAGTAAAGTAACCTAACCAAGGGTTGGGATCGGGTCACAAGGGACTAGTAGTGAAAGTAGTAGCTACTTAGAATTTCATAATAAATGGTGTTAGCTCAAGAGTTTTTCGAGTATCAAAATAAAACAAGTTAAATTGGTGACACTAAAGTGTAAAATATCAAAAAGAGGTTTTGTCACAAGTAGTAAAATAGCAAAAATAAAAGGGAAAACAAGTATGGGAGAGAGTTTTCGGGGTGTGACCGCAATATATGTTACACAAACTAATGGGTACATGCTTTTGATAGTAAAATTTGCAAGACAATGGTGACTAGGCTGAGCTTTAGCTGAAAGAAAATTCCCTCTCGGCTGACTTACCCCATATCAAATGGGTTCCTCCCGGACACCCACTCGTCTAAATTAACCATCATACACCTTATCCACACCTTGACCTTTTGATAGAGGGTGCTTGGATATGGGACTAGGTCTCACCCTCTCGGACTGAACCTCATGTCGACCCACTCTTTAGGACATCAGTCTAGTGGCCTTGGTTTCGTGACCTCTCTCTCGTGTAAGCTGAAAACACATGGTTGGTTTATATTTGCAACTACAAACCCAACAGATTATGCCATAAGTAATAGGTGAAATCAACATTAAAATACATCTAATCCTATCACCAAGCAATACCCAGCAATAATATCAACACATATTTGGTAAAGGAATTAAATGGGTATAAGAGATTAAACCTTAAAACGGCAAAGGAAGGTAAATGGAGAAGACCCACTTCCAAGATTGGAAAACGAACTTCTTTCTTCAAGCTTCCTCAAAACCCTCTCCAAACATGGGAGAAAACTTAAGAACAAAGGTTTTAAAAGAAAATATTAAGTGTCTAATATTTCACACTCTCAAATCTCTCCAAATATTCTCTATAAATAATAAAAAGGTTTAGTATTTATAGGCTTGAGATTTAGTATTGGTGGATCCATTCGGCGTCTTTAGTCATGAATCGCCGAGTGATTAGGCGATTCACCCTTTCTATGGTTTATCGCCATTTGAGACCCTCCTGTTTGTCCATGCATGTTGTAACATTGGGCTGAATAACTGTGCTTCACGGAATTATTCAGCGAAGTGCCGACTGCTCCTTTTCATCGCCTTTTGCTCCACTTCCTTTAGGGCTAACTTGTTGTAACAGAAGGTGGAATTCTAATATACGGCATATCGCCAAGTGTGTCTGGCGATGCGCGCTTTGCATCTTCAGCTCTTTTCTTTCGTTTTGCGCTTAAGTGTCCATGCTCCTACCAAATCCTAAATTACCTGAAACATAGAGGTTTGTATAGGAAATTGAGATAAAATATACTATTTAGGAAACTATTAGCATCAAAAAAAGGCCCTAGATGATTCCAATTTGGGGACTCATTAGCCTGCTCGAGCGTCACAAAAGTTCATTTGAACTTTGTCCTCTCGCGCATTGCGCCAGCCAATACGTCACCAAAATTTCTCTGAACTTTGAGGGGTGGCGCCCCGCGCCTCTCAGGAGCCAGGGACGCCAGGTCTTTCTATTCTTCCCCAATCTTTTCTTAGTAATTCCTAAGTAATGTACCTAGGATTACTAATTAATTCTAACACTCCACGGTACATCTAATCATCATAAAATCATATATAAATATGAGATCATGAACCCTTAATTCATAATACAATTAAAGGGAAGTTAAGATCAAAGTCAAAGAAGTTAAGAGTTAAGTCGAGAAGTTAAGAAGCAAGTTAAGGTAATGTTCTTAAGAGTTTTCAAGGATCTTTAATAACGTTTTAACTTGTTTGAAGACTCAAATTTCAAGTTAAGTAAAGAGTAAAGAGTTGAAGTTCTTCCTTCAAAGAAATATAAGGGAACTAAGTATTCCCTAAAAGTTAATTTAAGACTCAAGTTTCAAGTTAAGCAAAGAGTAAATATTTGAGTTCACTTTTCAAAATTTATTAGGGAACTAAGTATTCCCAAAGAAGTTATAAATGTTTTTCACATTTGAGCAAGAAAAGGGAAAGGAAATTCCAAAGCAGCGTTTGGGCTAAGCATTGAGTAATTATCTCAAACTAAAGAAAGAAGTTGTTTTAAAAGCATTACCTAAAGTATATTTTTGGAGTAGTATTGAGCACCGATGTGGGATACGAGATCATATTAAATCAAGTCTCCAGTAATATCATGTTGCCATCATACGTAATAACGGGCCATACTTTTTAGATGATCACGTAAGTTAAGCTAGTGAATCCACTAAGTTAAGTAGTTCTATAAGACGACAAAGTGTATGACAGTTTTTGTAGTCTAGGCGACATGTTTATCACCACTTAGGCTCATAGTGGTGGTTTTCGGTTAGAGAATCTCACACTGAAACTATATTATTTCATATATAAGTAAAGTAAGTTTGTTATTGAAATTCTTTAACGAACTAAGTGTTCTAATTTTTTTTACAAGCTTTCATATATTGCATGTGTCGTACTACTTTATATTAAGTCAAGTAATTCATGAGTTGAGCAGAGTCAAAGTAAGTGTTCCTTCTTAATCTTTTTCAAGCTTAAGTTGTTGTTTGCATACTCGTACATTCAATGTACTTATTCTAGTTGGCCTACATCGTATCACGATGCAGACGCACGTAACCAAGAACAGCAACATCTAGCACCTCGTTGATACAGCTAAGCACTTGGAGTCAATAGTGAGCCTCCTTGCATTCTAGAGGACACATTTATTGATTTTTAGTCTTTCTTTTTTTATGATATTATGGGGTATGTCCTAACATCCATCTTAGTATTATAGAGACTTCATAAGCAGTCAGACACCTATTATTGAGTTTCTCATCTTTGTATTGCTGATATTTTTTATGACACTTAAGTGTCATTTTGGCTAACTGATTTACTTTATGTTATTGAATGAAACTATTTCATTGAGTTAAGTCTTCATTGAGTTAAGTAAGCCAGGACAAGGCTCGCTCGAGAAAAACAATGGTCATTAAGTGTCGGTCACGTCCAACGTGTAGGATTGGGGTTTGACAGAACTATTCAACTAATTAAAAATAAAGGTTCAAGTCCGAAATTGGTGGACATTGACGAAAAAGAACCTCATGGCAGCCCGGAAAAATGTGTTCACCCTTGATGTCAATGTGCTAATCTCTAATTCCCTAAGCGAGGTCTGTCAATATCCGCTTAAAGATGCCCTCTACTCAACAAAAATAAGAGCAAGCGCAGAATCATTACACAATCACCGTGTACTGGTAGGATCATGCTGCTATCCGACTAGTGCAATCTAAACAAGTCAAACAATATTATAATCAAATGAATATGTATAAACATAAACAATATTATCAACATGGTATATCGACAACGCATTTCACATGCTTAAAATATCACTGGTTCTCTGATAGTACCCAAACTCAAATTGTTAGTGCACCGGTGTGGTACCTGATTCATGTTAGCTTGCCGACACATGGCCATCTGATCCCATTGTTGTGTCGAAAAGTGACAACCCAATCCAATATTTATGTCAGAACGTGGCAATCCGATCCAAGTTCAAAGGAGTGGTGGTCAAACCCACTTTGTTATATGAGTAGAGTGACCAACAGTCAAGAACATAAACATCGTTTAGAGGATGAGGATGCTCAAACAGATTAGTAGACATACTAGGAGAGATAAGATTATGAAGGAGTTACATAACACAAAGTTAAAGTAGATTCCGTAGCGGAAAAAATTAATTAAGCGAGAATAGTGGTACGTGCATGTGGAGAAGAGGAGGGCATATGCATCATTAAGGAGTTGTGAGAAGTTTGACTAGAGGTATAGGTAAGACAAAGAGGAAACCACGGGGGGAGGGGGGACGGGAGGTAATTTGGCACACTGTATCGCTTCTTCAACTTACTAAGGATATAACCCTTAGATAAAGGTAAAAAGAATAATAGGTAGCCGAGTGATGTACTATTGTTTAGTGTTCATGTAGTATCTTATTTACCTAATTTTCACTATTACATGTTACTTCATTTGTTTATTTATCTAGCTAGCTATTTTGTTGCGGACTTATTTTCTTTGTAAGATGCTTTGATTACATTTATTTTACATTAATGGCCTATCTAGAATAACGTTTCTACACTGCAAAGATAGAAATAATGTCTTCATCATCGTACCTCCGTTAATCTCACTTATAAAATCACACCAGATATATTGTTATTGTTTGTATTCCTTATTTAAACTTGGTATGAAGTTTAATATTTAGGATAAAGGTTGCCTAGTTGAAACCATATATATTTCAAATTAGATAAGACTTATTTCAATTTTTTTTACTATTTCAAGCCTTCAAAATAAACCTATACAAATATTAATAGGAGTTTTGGTTCCCTTTTTAAATTACTGAGGAACTTATAATATTTAGAAATTAATTTTTTTTATATAAATATTTTTGTGCGTATCATTTTTATGTATTTAGTGAATTTTCTATCTTGCTACAAAACAGTAAGTCTACTTATAAAATTGAATGTTGAATACTTTTGTGATTTATGTTATTTTTCATTGACATTTCAATATTGAAAACTTTTGTAATGTATTTTGTTTTTCTATTTTGAGCTCATTGAATATCATAAATCTTTATTATTTTCAGTAAATTAAATATTCCTTATATTTTTTGTTATACAACTAAGGTATATTATTTAATAATATTTCATTTAATATATTTTTTACTAATTATACTCATTTGTAGAAGCACAAGTTTAACGAACCTGTCCAAAGTTCTTTCAAGCATGTATGCATTTTCAAAATTCAAATGGATATTTGGATCAAATACTACATAATTAATTTTTTTCTTATACAATAAAATATCTATAATTATAAAAACGATATAAGTAACTCAGCTACAATATTTGTTTTGACAGGTTAAAAGATATTTAATTACTTAAAATACAAATATTGTATCAACGTAATGATATTTTTTTTATTTAAATAAGTATTTCATTTATATTGAAGTATATTGTTGTTATGCATAATTATTTTTATTAGTAGACATACAATTCATGTGCGACACACATACACTAAACTAGTCAATCAAATGAGAACATATTCACTAGCAAGAAATATTTTCTACAAAAAAGCTAAAATATATCACTAACCTTTAAAGGAAAAACATTAAAATCTATTAAATATCTAATTAAGAGTGTGTTTAGATTGACTTAAAAGTTGGTCAAACCTATTTTAAAGTTAATTTTTGACTTCTGAAAGTGATTGACAAATATAAAAATAATATAAAATAAGTCAAAACTGATTTATAATAAGTTGGGGAGTGTTTGACAAGAAAATAATGACTTAAAATAAGTCACAAACCAAAAGTAGGTCTCCTCCTATTTTTTATTTTTTGACTTGAAAGTCATTTCAGTTTGTCTTTATATAATATTATTAGTCAACTCTATTCTTCTACAATTTCATGGTAAGAGAGGCAAAAATAAGGAATAGACTTCTCAATTACGTAATTATTTAGGACTAAGTTTTAATTATTGTGACAAAGATGAATGATGCAGGTGCAAGGGGTAAATGTGCAGCATGTAAGTACCAAAAAAACGATGTCAGGAGAATTGTCCGTTAGCTCCATTTTTTTCATCCAACAAAATTGAAGAGTTCAAAGATGTTAATCGACTTTACAAAGTAAGCACTATCATAGAGATGCTTAATTCAGTTGCTGAGAATGAGAAAAAGGCAAAAATGGTTGAAACCCTAATTTTAGAATCTAAGATTAGGTCTGAAAATCCGGCGTGCGAGAGCATTGCTGTTCAAAATAAATTGAGGTTACAAATTGAAGAAACTACGAAGGAGATTGATTTAGTGAAGAAAACAACCGCTTATTTCAAAGAATTGCGTGAAAGACAATTTCGGCCAAAGGTAAATTATTTCTTTAATTTCAATTTGATTTTCTATATATATATATATATATTTATATATATATATATATATATATATATATATATATATATATATATATATATATATATATATATATATATATATATATATATATATATATATATATATATATATATATATATATGCATATCTTAATGACTTTCTCCTATCTTATTCGAAGTTCATTGTCAAAATGATCAATTAAAGAACATGATACAATTCTTGGTTTTTGACTTACCAATTGAGATCATTTGATTTTATAAGTATGAATAAGTTGTCCAAACATGAACGAATGATATCTATTCTAACTTTTCATTATTATGATTATCAATATCTCATTCATATAAGTACTTTTTATTTATACAAGTTAGTATTTAAAGAATTTTACAAACAAAACACTAGCAGATTTAGACATCGGTGCCCAAGCCTTGCTCAAGCACCATAAACCCAATCAATACATTATATATCATAATCAAGGATATACATTAAGGTCGTGTAATCTCCGAGCCTGGCTAGTGTGGGTTGAGATGATCCTCCGAAATAACTATGTACCCATACCATTCACTATTTGTCTTTTTTTTTTCTATAAGTTTCATAGTAGGTTTTCAAGTAAAACTTTGTTGTATACCTCTAGAATTCCACCTCAAACGAATTTGGGGCATCATAACGTTTTCCAAGCAATCAATATTTTTTTAGGGGCATCAACATATTCAGTTTATAAAAACATTTTACAAATAGATCCAATGGCTTGTATAATCTACTTAGGTCGCGCGAAGACTTGTAACTAGAATATTTGTATAGAAAATAAGATATGTTTGTCTAACTGAGTTATTCTAGTATAAGATAGAAATCTAGTGGTCTAACTTAAAATTCATCTCAACACGTCTTATAAAATGATCAATTACAGAACATGATACATCACTTTCTCTTTGACTTACCAATTGAGACCTTTTGATTTTATATATATTAATTAGTTGTCAAACCATGAACAAAAGGTATGTATTCTCACTTTACATTGTTTAGTATCAATATATCGTTCATACAAGTACTTTTTTTATATAAGATATAGTATTTAAAGAACTTCACAAACAATAAGCTCGCACATTTGGACAGTTGGATCCAAGTATTGCTCAAGCACCTCAAACACAAATAATACATTACATATCATATTTAAGGATATACATTAAGGTCGATATGATCTTTGGTAATAATTATGTACCCATACCATCGACAGTTTTCCTTTTTTCTTGCATAAGTTTCATAGTAGGTTTTCAAGAACCATTTTGTTGTATACCTCTAGGAAGTTCATACCTCCAATGTATTTGGGGCAACATAAATTTTCCAAAGCAAATAAATACTTTTTATGGGTATCAACATATTCATTTCATAAAAAACTTTTGCAAATAGATCCAATGAATTGCACGATCTTCTTTGGCCGCGCGAAAACTTGTGACTAGAATATTTGTATGGAAAATAAGATACTTTTGCCTAACTGAGTTATGCCAGCATAAAATACAAATCTAGTGGTTCAACTTATAATTCTTTTCAACACATTTTATAAATGAGGGAATTCTAAAAAATGAGTAAAAGGTTTTTCATTGATCATGATTGAATAAGTAACCCTAATAACAAACTACACTATCCAACTAACTATTAATACTCGAAGAAACTTAAGTTCACATTAGATTTTGTTTGAGCAAACAGGTTTATTGGCTTTCTTTATGTCTACTTTCACCATACAACCTTTTTTGACATGCCCTTCCTACTTTTGTTATTATTATTGATAGCTCTTCTTGTAACAAAGTTGTATGATATATTAGCACATACTACTGAAATCATCACGTGTGACAATCTTGTTGTGATCATTTTTATATGATTTTTTATTTTATACAAATACTCCTTTAGAAAAGTACCTACTTATCCTTTATGAAACATTTTTTGTCAACCTACAATACAATACAACAATCAGCAAAATGCATACACTCTTAACACATACGAATCATATATAAGTTTATGTATTTTTTAGATATAATGGAATTAAATTAGATATTTTTCGTAGAAAATCTATTTTCTATGATAAATAATTAATTAGTTGATTGCACAATTATTTCATTTTGTGTAGAAAAGTGAAGAAACCTCTACAAGTGGCACACAAAGCTTTCGAAGGCACAAGTCAAACTCGACTTTGGAAAAAGTTACAAGCATTACTCAGAATCTTGCCAATCAAGATGTCGAAAAAAATAGGTCATGTCGTATTATAAATGTTTACATTTTTAATCAAATTACTTTTAAGGCGATTTTTGAGAATTTTTCTTGAAGGAAACTCCATATCAATAACTTTTTTTTTTAAATTCACCTTTCAAATAAGGTAAAACTCTAAAAAATTATATATAATCTAAATTGTTCCTATATACATTGTGTGCAACGTCTAACATGCGTATTTATTTTTCTATATTTTAGGATTCATTTCAATGACAATGACGGGACCTAGGAAGCACTGGAATTTGCAATGAAGAGGAGATGAAGAACATAATTTCTATAGGTTATGATTTTAAGAAAGTTGATTTTGATGACGTAAAATGATATCTTATAAAGTTTATTGACACTCATGTCCTAGTGTTGAAATAAGAGAGAATATAAAAAGTTGGAGAATATTTCAACATTACAATCTTGTTGTGTTTTTATTTAAATTGTTTCTGCTCACGTGCCTTGCACGTATAAGTTGAACTATCAGTACACTATTGTCACGACCCAAAATCGAGCCGCGAGTGGCACCCACACTTATCCTACTATGTGAGCGAACCAACCAATCTAAAACCCCAACATATTGAACAAAATACAAAGCGGAAGACTTAAAACTCATTATCCCCAAAATCTGGAAGTCATCATCACAAGAACATCTATCCTCAAGTTACAAATCTAAAAGTATCTAAGAAGCTAAAATAAATAAAAGGCTAGTCCATGCCGGAAGTTCAAGGCATCAAGACATTGAAGAGAAGATCCAGTCCAAGCTAGAAGCATTAGCTCACCCTGAAATCCGGTGTAGTGAAGACTGGCTAGAATTGCTGCTGAGTTGAAGACGATGGTACGTTTGCTGCATTCCCCAAATAACAAAGAAAGAAACAACAAGTAGGGGGTCAGTACAAAACACAAGTACTGAGTATGTATCATCGGCCAACTCAAAATAGAAAACAGTATATATCAGTTCATATCATAAATCAACTACAATACTCAACATGTAGTAACAAGTACTATAATCATCAATAAGTACTACCAAGTTCATCCATGAGGACTCAAGCCTCAATACCACACTCATTTGGGAATTAGGTTCATTACATTGAGTATATTAACATCTCTTAAGATTCATTATCTTTCTTCCTCTTGTGTCGGTACGTGACACTCCGATCCCCTACTACTATGTGTCGGAACGTGACACTCCGATCCCCTAATTCTATGTGTCGGAACGTGACACTCCGATCCCCTACTTCTACGTGTCGGTTCGTGACACCCGATCCCCTAATACTATGTGTCGGAACGTGACACTCCGATCCCCTACTTCTACGTGTCGGTTCGTGA
>JABWTJ010001221.1:63312-101887 GCA_016801875.1 Solanum sitiens | reverse complement strand
TATTTTTAACCCAATCCATTGGTCACCCAATTTTTTTTTTTCATTTTTACATTTAGGATAAGCAAAGATGAAATGGGGGGAGGCGATAACATGGTGAGAAATTGAATCCTCACTAGGTGAAAATTTCTATTATGATTTCTTTGGATGGGAAATCAAACGAAAATTCTAGCTGGTGGCATTTAAGACATTTTATCATCATATATATTCACAATTACAATATTACTACACCAAACATTTGTAAGTTTTTGCTCTTGTGAGTAGAAGAATATTTAAAAGAAGCAGAGACATACAAGTAAGCTTCTTTTGTATTTTTTATTTTTGTATTCATGCGAAAATAACAACTTCAAAAATGAGTTAATTCTGACATTATTCAGAGGCAATATTTTTTTCCAAGTAATCTTATATAAGAAAGGATACTTTAAAATAGGAGAGGTTGTACCTTTATTTCTGAAGCCATCATATGCAATAGAGCAAGAAAATATGTCATTGTTGCTGAAATTCCAACTAAATTTGAAGACATAAGCTTAATATTCCTCCAATAGCATTCCAGAAACCTTCTCTTAACTATATATTTTAAAAACATATTGTACAATTATCATTTAGTTCTTTTTATTTCATCTTAACATAGATTACCAACAACATTTCTGATCCCATGTCACAATAAAAGGATAACACATATCAGGTCAACCCAAATGCTACACTTATGTCGAATCCTTTCGCTAAGAGGCTTAAAAATTACATTCATAAAATGAATCAAAGCTTTAAATGAATGAATTTCACATAAGCATATCACTTGGATTATCTAGATTTGTGTTACGGTTACACAAGATGGAAAATATTATTGCACTTCTTTAGAGGGGAAGGAAAAAATTATCTTTCAGAAGTTTAAATGAAAACAATGATTGTAGATAGATGCTACCTCCTATTATTTCTTAAGATATAGATGATTTAAATATAAATAGTTTACTAAAGATGAATAGATACCTCTTTGTAGAATTGAAAGACTAGATCTTATCTCTGTTACTCAATAATAAATTTAGCATCTTTTTTAGTCTAAAAGAGCTTTCTTGATTCTAAGGACTAAATTAGATTTAAGAGAATTTAACTTCATTTTTAACACAAAACTATTTTGATGGGATATTAGGATTTATATCAAATTCTTTTCATGTGTAAATTTTATTAAGGAGCTATGTTGAATCGTTTGCAGAAGGTAGTTCATTTAAACATGACTCTAGAATCTTAAAAAATCAATTCATCTAAGAATAAAATTAAAACACGAACCACAAATAATATTATAAAAAGAAAAACAGATGGTGAATAGAAAGCCTTTACACCTTGTTGACTCATTGATTTAATTTTGTAAAAATCTACGGAGACGATTCAGCGTGAAAATGAATTTTTCCATCATCAAAGACGTCCTCTTCTTCACTTATATGAGTTCTCTTTATCTCAGCCGCCACAGATGGAACGCGTAGAGTATGATGTGATGAGTCTAGTAGAACACAACTATATATATAAAATAAAAATGGGACTCTAGGGTTTCTTGAAGATTCTACTAACTTTGCTAAAAGGACATTTTCAAAACTCAATTTGCAAACTAGCCCCATGTCTTAATTTATTGGTGCAAAAGACACCATTTATCATTTAAAAAATTATAAATCCTTATACCTACGTCTTAAATAATATTAAATATTTTCTACCATCAAAACCCTAAAAGACTAAAATCTCAGCCTCAAAGTCTTAAATTGCGAATTAGTTTTTCCATCTTCAAAGTTTAAAATACACGATTTAGAATAAAAAATAAATAAATTTCTTGGCTTCTGAAGATCTCAAGTTTTCCACTTTCTGACCCCCTTCTTCAGCAAAAAATTTAGGTCATTCATCAAAAAATTACTCTCCAATGATAAAATAATTCTCCAGTTCATCTATTATATTATTGTTAGTTCTCAACCATTGTTATTTCTAATTAATTTTTTTCATTGTTGTAAAAGCTCAAGCACTTTACCAACAGTCATCGACTACCCTCTTTGTTGATGATGGATTATGAACAAGTATATCTATTACAGTTCGATTTGTGTCAAGTATCGTCAAATATATTTCCTATTCAATTAATTTTCTTAGTCATGAGTAATCAACCACTTGATATATATATAAAAGATAGACTACTACTTGGCTATAAAATAATTAAGTTATAATAAGTCACTTAATATTATTTAAACTAATCGCATAGTCTACTATATGAGAGTCTCTTTCTTTTTTATTTGTTGGTAAAAACAAATAGTATATTAATAAGACTTAATATGCATCATTACATGGATTGTGGTGAAATTGTTATTTAGTATGTGGGTAGATGGGTAGTACAATACATATTACAAAAGACACGAGTAATAGATGACTTTGTTAGCCTAAAAAAGAGTTCCCACCTTGTTTGCTTCTTTCTTCTTGGAAACAAACAAAGGTTGAACTACCCAGTGCACAAGAGAAATGATTGTTGACAGATTAGATACCCTCCATAGCTAGAGAGTAAGTCACTTGGTTCTCAACTCGATATCTACTTTAGCTAGCGGGTTCCCTAGCTGGAAAAGTAGTTTCCTCCAATCATTTAAGATGTTAGATAGAGGAGGACAATCATTTTGTAAATAATGTGTAATTTCCTTACAATCCATATAATTTGTAATGGCATCAACCTTTTGTCTAGTGCAATTTTGGACCCTATAATAGGCCACATAGCTTGTTTGGATCGTTGCAGCTTTTAAGATACTCCCCGTGGATCTAGTTATCCACTTCCTTCTGTATCACGAATGACTCCCCATATGCCTCATTTTCCTAAATCTATATTGAGTGATTCGTTTGTGTTTAGTTCAAATCCTCTTGATGGTGGTTTCCACTTAACAAGATTAGCCTTATATTTATGTTTGCCACACATTATTATTTGTATGAAATGATATTTTCTAGATGACAGTCCATTTTACCTATAAAATAATTTTTCCAGATCTAATTAGTTTGATGATTATAGTTGCATAATACCCATTCATTTTTTGGCTGTTAGTAATTATTTCTTTAACGATTGTAATGTTGTTGGCCTTCGATGGCCACTAGGTCGTACAACAAGGAACCCTTTTGGATTGGAGGGGAACAATTTTATTTCTTCTACTTTGGTTGAGAGTTGTTGTATGGAAGAACTTAGTGGTGGAGTCAGATTCACCGAGCCTGTTGACTCTAGATTTTAGTTTCTAGAAATCTTCCTTTAATATAAGTATAAGGTTGTATTATTTAAATAGGTCAACCTATTTTTTTGATAGGAAGGAGTTGGAATATAATTCGATGATTTTGGATGCGCTCAATTCCTAGGAGGAGTTTTCTATTTTTTTAATTACAAATGTTGCCAAAAGTTTATTATTCCATATAGTAACATTTCATTCAAAAGAAGAGATACCTTATATATGTTTGGTCAGTTAAGCCAATTGAAGGAGATTAGATTTCGTAACTCGGGGTGTGAAGTCCACATGAATTCGAAGCAAAATATTTTATTGTTATGCTTACTTTTGTGTAGGAATAGTGATATTAGAATGAATTTAATGCCTATGAGGTAGGTGGTGACTGGTGTACTTGTGCATCTCGATAATTACAAAAGCACTTTTCATTTGCTGAAAATTGGCTAGTTTTTCAAAAATAAGACTCGATCTATTTTTGTAGAACTTATTGAACCACGTATATTTGCTACCTTTTAAACTTAAATCAATCATCTCACAGTAACTAACACTAGACCAAAAACAAATTTTAGCGGTAGTAAAGATACACATTCATAAAGAGTGTTAAAGTCTTTACCGCCATTAGTTAAGTGTCATTATATCTAATGTCGCTAAAGCCTTTAGGAACATGTACAAAGATTGTTGGTTACCGCTAAAAATACCTATTTAGCAGCAATTGTTAATTAGTTGCCGCTAAAGCTCATTTTTGATGTAGTACAATCACATCCCAGAAGCCATTTACGTGAGAATTGATAATAGGCCTACCTCCATCTTTATATGTATTGCTCAATAGTTTGTTAATATCACCCCTATTATCCAATCATCTTTATGGTTGTTCTTAATTGTTTCTAAGTTTTCCCTCAAAATATTTCGTACATTACGTAATATTTTTAGATTATCTTTGATAAGGTTTCAGAAAGATTGCTATTGTGTAAAAGTGTAGCTTCAGTAGATTGAATGGTGAAGTAGGAGTTATTCCAAAAGATAAGGTAGAGGTTTTTTAGGGGTTATAGTAGGTAATGGCAAATCTAGAAATTTTATATCAATTACGTTCTGAATGAGTAATTAGATATTGTACACAAATAATAGTATTTATCACAAAAGGCAATAGGTGCTTAAGCACCCATACTCCATAACATACGTCCGCCAATGATACTAGGAGTGTAGGTTTTTGTCTATGTCGCCTTGTGTCACTTTACTATTTACAATAGTTGTGGCGGAGTTATTTTTATCTTAATTTATGTTTAATTTAATTATATTGTTGACATCATTAGTCGTAATACTGGACCGTATTAGTCTATTAATTTCTTTAAGCTCTTTGCAGGGAATGCTGTAGATTGAGACCCCTTCGAGATAGCTCGGTTTTGATGAGGATTTTTCCTGTATTTATAGATTTTAGAGTCAAGAAACTTACTTGTATTAGCATCGAATAAATTGACGCTAATGCTTTTATCACTAGAGCTAGCATCTAAGGCTGGATGTTTTTCATGATTCCATTTCTTTGCAAAAATTACCAGCTGCCATGGGTCCTCCGTTATCTCTTTCTCTGAGTCTACCAATTGTGGAATCAGGTTGGTAGGTTCTTCATCTTGTGTTGGAGTGGTACTCTATTGTAGCTCATTTTTTTATTGAACTTCCCTTTACGCAAGTGGTATTAGTTTTTCCAAAGACACTACATTTGGTACAAAGTATATATACTATGTCCTTCATAGACAAGGCTTTGTAAGGGGCGACCTATAAAGATATGATTATTGACTGGTAATCCAATTGGTACCTATACACAAATGTGTGTGTATCGTCCGCGCAATGCATAGGATGTACATCCATCTTTACTAACTTCCCTTATTTGTTTCCTACTTGAGCTAAGATTCCATGGTCATAGAATTATGTTGTAGTTCGGGTAGTATCATCCGGAAGTGAATTAGGGGGTGAATTGTTCTTTTTCGATTTTCTTCTTCGAATAGTGGACTTAGAAGAGTCGCTAGTTAAATTTTGTTTCCAGGAATAAACAAACAGAAATGAGAGTGTGCAAGGTCAACTTGACATAGGATTTTTTATATTGGTTGAGATCTGTAGCACCCTGTATAAAAAAAAGACCAAAAATCAGCTTTTCAGAAATCTGCAGGTGCAATCGACAATCACTATCGACTGGCTGTAGTCTAATCTACGGCCTGTACTGCATATCCGTCGTTTGTGATTGAAACTATCCCAAAACTCAGTTCAGAAAAATTGGATAAGTATCGATCCACGGACAGACCTACGGTCCATAAGTCAGACTACGGTCCGTAGTCTATGTCCATCGATAAACACCACATTTACACCAGACTCTTACAAGAGCCACGATTGACCAACATGAACCGTCGATCGATCTACGGTCCATAGGTGTGATCATAGGTGAAAATTAGCAGACAGTTAGGGGGAAAATATTGTTAGGTCAACTTCAAATGGTCATAACTCTTATCAAAAAATGAATTAGGTGTCTCATGACCTCTCAAAAGAAAGATAATTGAATTATCTTTCCATATCCACCAACCTTGCTAAAATCTGACCTTTGAGTAAAATGTTATACCCATTTTAGTAAACGTGTATCGAATAGACCCAACCTACAGACCCATACGACGGACCGTCGATTGAACGACGGCCCGTCAATCCAGGTTGTCGTTTGGTCTGACAACAACTAACTCAGGGGTCTTTTGGTCTTTTTCCACTTCATTTAAACCCTAAGATATGTTGTTTTGACCCTAAATCATCAGATTTCATTCATTTTAAGCCTAGAAACATAACAAGAACTTACCAAAGTCAAAATCATAAATGGGATAATACTCAAATACCCTCTCAGCCTATACCCAAAATCCCTGAGACACACCTAACCTTTGATAAGGTCCTATTACCCCCTCCAACTTTTTTTTACTTAATTGTTTACCACTTTTATACCTACGTGGCAATAATAATCAGAAACGTTGAAAGCTTTGTTGAACACGCGCTGGGCCTCACTTTTTCAGCTTTCTAAAAAGTGAGCTGTCAGCTCAAAATTGACTTTTACACTTCCCAATCCAAAAAGTTGTCCATATATGTTTTCAAAGTTCAATTTACCAAAAAAAAGAGAAAGAAATATTTTTATAAGTTCACTTCACCAAAAAAGAAGAGAAAGAAACAGGGAAAGGTTAGATTGAATTGAGAAATTTGATTCCATACACAACTTATTCAACTCGGATTTTGTCATAACCCTAACATTTATACATAAACTTGTGAAAAAAATCAGAATTAATAATCGACATAAAAAGGTGTAAAGAATATATTAAAATTTACTTTACCTTTTCAAATCAAGGAGCAATTTAATGATAATAGAGTTTTTTCAAAGATGAAGAACACTGATAATGGAGTTCTTTTTTTCTCAGATGAAGAACACGGATAGAGAGAGAAGACAATTGCATTTTTTTTATAAGTGTTAATATTTATTTTTAAATTATTTTAACACGTGGCTAACTTTTATTGGTCATTGTTATCTAAAAACATCACTCACGCGCCTTACATGGGTGAATTCACGTATATTGCCACGTAGGTGTAAAAATGGTAAACAATTAAGTAAAAAAAAAAGCAGGGGGGGGGTAATAGGACCTTATCAAAGGTTAGGTGTGTCTCAGGGATTTTGGGTATAGGCTGAGGGGGTATTTGAGTATTATCCCATCATAAATCAAAAAGTTAGAAAATTAGAAGCAATAAAGGTGAAAAAGGTCAAGAACCCTAGTTCAAGAACGTAACAAGGTTCCAGCAGTTCCAGCCCTAAAATCTAAATATTTCTCCGTGGATTTCATCACCAGGTATGTGATATTTCATTAGTGGGTTCCTTTCACCCCTTAGATCCCTAGTTTTCATTCAAATTCTTGATTCCCATATCATGATTAAACCTTGGGCTTCTAGAATTTCATGAATTAATTATTTATATGTTCCAAATCAGATTGTAAAGTTATTATTCAGTTTATCACATGAATTTCAGAACCCTACCTGTGTGTTTCTTTAGTTCTTGAATTACACATGCTAGGGTAGATATTTCAGTTACCTGAGATATACATGCCTCAGTTATTAACGCATAATTATTAGATTAATTATTGCACTCTCAGTTTGCATGTTCAGTTTTGATCTATCCAATATTTATAGAAATTCAATCAAAATGTCTTAATCACTTAATTCATTGGGAGTAGCATAATACCGAGTTGGACTAGGGTTCAGCGTACCCAAATAGTCCCAGAACTACTAGACAAGTAGTTTGTAAGTTCCCTCTGTGGGCATCAATTTAGTGATCACGCCAACATGCTTTTATACCTCTGGCAGGGTATATTGGGTCCTCTCGATAGGGGGTATACATCAGACTTCACATTTAGCTCATGTGGTTTTATTATCTGTTATTAGTAGCTCCCATAATTCAGTCAGATTCTATTGCATTGACCGTGTATCAGTATATTCTGTATTCAGTTTTTGCATGTTATAAATTGGTCATTGCATTCAGTTACCTCAACATTCAGTATATCATGTTTAGATTACTATACCTGCTTTTGTGCTTGTTTAGTTATGTTTTAGTTAAGCTATACTCTATCCTACATTCTAGTACCTTCAAGTACTGACGCATACTTGCGCTACATCTTCTCATTATGTAGATTCAGGTTCTCAGCATCTGGATCGCGCTTAGAATCAATTTCTGATCTCCGGTTCAGCAGATTCAGTGGTGAGTCCTCATTCTCCGAGGACAATAGTCATGAGTTTCTTTTCAATATTTAGTGTTTTAGTTTCAATTTTTACTACACTTAGCTGGGGCCTATCCCAACATTTCTAGTCAGTGTTGAGGCTATTTTCATACATAGTTAGTTTCAGCTTAGTATTGAGTTAATAACTTCTTTGTACTAAACTCATCAGTTTTCATATTATCTCAGTTTTAGCATATAGGTATTCCCCATCTTTTTATTATAAATTATGATTTAGCTTCTGCATCAGTTGATATTCTTTAGTATGCTCATGTCCATCTGGGTTAGCTTGGGATCACTTGTGGTCCTAGGTCCCGTGTCCGCATTTCGGGGGTAACTCGGGGTGTGACAAACCTGGTATCATAGCACTAGGTTTAAGTGTCCTAGGATGTCTGAAAAGCCTCACTAAGTAGAGTCTTTTTCATGGGTGTGAAGTGCACCACATCTAATGAGAGGGAGGCTATGAAGTGTTCTAGAAAAAAACTTCACTTTCTTGTTACTCTTATAGTGCATAAGGTATGATCTAATTCCATTCTAACTCGACGTTCTACGTTTCAGATCATGCCTTCTCGTAGATCTAACGCTAGGAATGCGAACGCCAGGAATGAGAATGCAAGGAATGCAAACGCAACTCCACCAGTCCCAGATCAGAAAGTCTCCAATGCTCAATTCAGAAGTGTCATTCACATGTTGTCTTAGAGTGTCGCCAACCAGAACAATCAGCGGGTTCAAGTTCCTATGAATGTAAATGGTGGATCAGCAGCAGCCAGGGTACATGACTTTGTTAGGGATGAATCCGCCTGAGTTCTTAGGATCGCAGACTAGTGAGGATCCTCAGAATTTCTTGGACGAGATCAAGAAGATATTTGAGGTGATGCAAGTCATCGAGAATGAACGGGTTGAGTTGGCATCATACAAGCTGAAAGATGTTGCTCATATCTGGTACACTCAGTGGAAGGAAAATAGGGGTACAAATGCAACTCCTATTACTTGGGAGTGTCTTAGTGAGACCTTTCTGGACATGTTTTTCCCAATATAGTTGAGAGAAGCAAAAGCCCAGGAACTCATGAACTTAAGGCAGGGTAACATGATAGTCCAAGAATATGGACTCAAGTTTAACCAACTCTATAAGTATGCTTCTCACATGTTGCTGACTCCAGGGCTCAGATGAATAATGTAACAACCCTAAAAATGAATAGGATCAAGACTTAGGTTGTCAAGAATGCTTGCGATTATACCAAGGTTTGCACAGACTGATACGCGTAGAACCAGACCTCAGAACCCTTACTACGACCAAGCCAACTAACTTGGGGAGTTAATTGAGCTTGGAAAGGTTGGAACCAACCAAGTAAGGCTCTCGAAAATGAAGATTTAATCGAAGGAGTCTTTACCGGACTTAAAAAGATGAAATTTTAAGTTTTGAAGGTCTAGGGGTAAAATGGTCTTTTACCAGGCTAAGGGTAATATCGTAATTACCCTAAATATATATATAATTAATTATTTAATAAAATGGAAGGGCAATTTTGAGAGAGAGAGCCGAATGTGAGCTCTAAAAGTGAAGTCTTGCTCCACCCGGGTTCGAACCTAGGTGGAAGCAATGATTTAACTTAATTTTATTTAAATGGATAAATTTAATTAATTAATTAGTAAATATTAGCTGATTTAAGAAAAATAAAAATCATATTTTAATTAAAGGTTAAACCAGGAGTCCTAGTTTGACTAATTCCCAAACCAAAACTCCTAACTTAAAGCCACTCTCTCTCTCACATTTTACCACTCATTCTCACGTTTTATCTCTACCAAAACAAGTTCAAAATTAGAAAATATATTGAAGTTCTTCACACTTGAAGAACTCACACGAATTTTTTAAGAAAAACAAAGTAACCAAACGATAAAGCAAAGAGAAGTGGTTATCGAGTAGTGTGGACGATTGAGAAAGCTTGGACTGATTTGTGGAGAGGATTTTGGGCAGCAAATTCGTGTTTGAACAAGGAAATTAATGTATAGGTCTTCTTACTCTTGGTCCCTTTCCCAAGAGACCCTTAGGACTCAGACGATTTTAATCCGAAAACTAAGTTGTTCCCCGTTGCATATCCCTGTCCTTAGCTCCCATCAAATCATAGGTTGGTATGTTTGCTGGTAGAAATTAGGTGTTGCAATATGTTTTTGTGATGAATATGTTCATGAACATGTATTTGGAATCATATGAATGACATGCTTTGTTGACGAAAATATGTGTGTGCATGTGAAAAAGTTTACTGTAAACTTACTGTGAATGAGTTTTGATTTATGGCTTCAAGTTTGATATGGTTTTAGTTGTCATTTTAAGTGTATAAACTTATGTAAATGATGATGTTCATTTAAGTGTAATGTGGCTGAATTTAATGAAAAATTCTTGGCCAAAATATGTCCATGAAAATGCACCTAAAGGACTCACTAAACACTACCCCAAATGCATGAACTTTTAACGTTAAAGAGTGGAGAAAATAGGCTGCAAAAAGCTAATCAAAATTTCCAGCTTGTGATGTTGATTTCGGGCAGGTTCTGGAAATTTTGGAAGAGTTTTAAAAGTGATTAAAATAGGTGAGGTCAAGGAGAATCGAACCCAAGACCTCACATGACCAAGAGGCTGGAATTTTTTTTTTAAAAAATGTGTTGGGGCTAAGGGGATTCGAACCCCTTAGCTGCTGCCCACGAAATGAATTAATAAAAAAATGGGGATGGGGGGAATCGAACACATGACTCATGGGAAGCAAGGAAGAAGGAGAATAAAGAAAAAAAAGGATGTGAGGCGTGGGAATCGAACCCACGACCTCAAGGCTGGAACTAGAGGAGGCGAAAATAAGTTAATAAAGCAAGTGAGGCTGTGGGGGATTGATCCCACGACCTCACTGCCAATGCCCTCAACTTAGCAAAAATAAAAAGAAAAATATATATGGGGCTGTGGGGGTTCGAACCCACCACCTCATAGCCCCTAGCAAAAATTAATTAAAAGTAAGGAGGCTGTGGGGGTTCGAACCCACAACCTCCCTACTTAGGCTAATCAAAGAATAAAATAAAAGAGGCTGTGGGGGTTTGATCCCACAACCTCTTGGTTTAGGAGAAATTGGGCAAGGAGAAGTTAATAAAAATTAAAAAAAGCGTTGTGGGGGTTCGAACCCACAACCCTTCGGCCAAATTAGGATTATTACTAAGGAGAAAATTAATCCTTCAATGTTAATATTGTGATTTAACATAGAGTCATAATGTTATGAATATTAGAATAAAATCAATTAAAAATATAAATGATATCCAATTTATTCAAGACTTGGGTTTCGTTGGTCAAACTTCCGTATTGATACATAAGTCATACGTGAACAAAATATCCAAGAATAATGCCACCTACGTAGATCAAAATCAAGATCTTGGCATATATTCAAGATACATAAGTCTTGTACTACATAATATTAGGAATGTAAGAATCACTTAACGAACTATGAATGAAGCCCCCTGGCTTGTATGTATAGGCACATAAGTCTAACATACGTTCAAAAGTAAGTGAACCTAAGATGTATGAAATAAAATGATGAACCCTAGAAGGGTTAAGTATGAGTGTAAATACACTAAATGGCCAAGTACATTGGCATATGATGAGATGAACAATGAAATGATGAAATGAACAATGAAATAATGAAACCCTAGAAGGGTTAAGTAAGGGTGTGAACACACCAAATGGCCAAGTGCATTGGCATATGATGAAATGAACATTCACGTAATAAGAGGTGAATAACTATGAAAAGCAAAGGTACTAATGATGATGAATGTGGTGACAACATGATATGAGGCTAATGTAAATGATGAGAGCAATCTCAAATGAGCCTAAGTAAATGTTACCAATACGTACTCACCTATGAGAGTGTAAGATAATAAAGAGACCAGTCTTTATGAACACTCTAATGAGAGTATTGAGCTTAACACACTCAATACGAATGATGAGATGAGAAATCATCTAATGAGCTATGATGTCCTCATACTAGAAGCCAGCTTCCATGACGTATGAGATGAATGTAATGGAACTTTATACTGAGCACCGATAGACTAGCTATGAGCGGTGATGCCTTCTTTCGGGAAGGGCGGAGGTTCACGTAACTCTCATGAGATGCGACTGTCCGGCTTGCCGGGTGTGGGTCTCCTTATATCTCCTAGTCTTCGAACCTATACTGCCAATATAGGGATCTGGCGGGGTTAAATTCCCATGTACGCTAGCATGTTTTTGAGTCACTTTGGCCGGTGATTCCACCTCTTTTCGGTGTGGGGGAGACACTGGATTTCATGATGCTCACATGATCTATGTCGGTTAAAGTTAAAGTTCACAATGAATGAATGAGGCCAGCCTCAAATGATGCACATAATGAAATGAACGATACCAAAGGTGTTAGGATAGGATAATCAAGAGGTGAGCTAGACTCAGGTAATAACACTAGGTTATTCTTGATCATTGCACAGCAAACCCGATGAAAGTCGTAAACTACACCCTAGGTATAACTAGTTTTCACACTGGCCTATGAACGAACTGAAATGAAGTACGTATGAATGAATTAAGCAGACTCTGTGTTTGCTAATGGAGATTCCCTAGTTGAGGTCCCATCTGTTGAGCCCTCATTTCTGGGATGTCTTAATGTCAAGCACATGATTGTAAGGTATCATGACATATGAATGAATGATATGAAAGAAGTTATGTGCTACATGCAAAATGTACTATATGTTATATGATATGTGCTATGTGTAAATGTTATGTGCTGTGTGCAAATGTGAAAAGTATGATGATGTATGTTTTTCTCATGGCATAACTTTCCTATTCCAAATCTGGAAAGCTCAATGACTTTCCTAATCCAAATTTGGAAAGATCATTTACTTTCCTAATCCAAATTTGGAAACTTTCCTAATCCCAATTTGGAAAGTCTACTGACTTGACTTCCAAAAATCACTTTGTTAGGAAAGAGCTATTCTTTCTCATGCATGTTCTTAGTGTGTGCTTGCATATACCCATACTTAGTACAAGTGTGTACTAACCCTATACAAACTCTACTATTTTAGGTGCAGACACAGGTGGACGATAGAGCTACAGGATCATCATTGCAGTTATCCGGACGTCCAGCATTCATCCGGTTTTGGTAGGTCCTCATGTCTTCGAGGATGCTACTGTTTTATATTCTATCTTAGTTTTAGAGTTGAGCTAGTGGAGCATGTTCCACTAGCGTTTCTTTCCTGCTTTTATTCTGATTATGTATTGGTGCCATTTTGGCAATTATACGCTTTATAAGAATTGAACTATTTCTTTCAGTTGCTTATCTCTTAATGTTAGATGGTTGATGGTGAACAATTACGTATTAATGAGAATGTTTTTATAAGAATATTTAGAAACAAAAAGTTTCAAATTTTCCGCTAAAATTAACCTATGTAAAGTAAGAATGACGTAAGTAGGCTTGTCTGCGACCTCTGAGAGGTCAACGACGCCGGTCTCGTCTGGGGTCTAGATTCCAGTCGTGACAAAGTTGGTATCAGAGCACTAGGTTAAATTCCGAGAATAATGAGTTCATATCAACTACATTGAGTAGTTTCTAAGTCAGGGTAGTGAAGTGCACCACTATCCTGAATTAGAGACTGCATGATGCGTAGGAAAATTTCCCTTCTTCTGATCTTATCATGATTTTCTGAATGTCTGAATTCTTGGTGTTATGAGTGTGTCTAACATCAATCCTTTTTGTTTTTCCAGAAAATGAACACTAGGAGAGGAAATGGTCAGAGGAGAGGAGGAGCAGCTGCTAGGGGTAATCAGGATCTACCCCAGGCTCCAGCTGAAGGAGTGGACATGCCAGTTAACCCAGCTGGGTTGACTGATGCTGAGGTGAGGGCATCTCTGGCCCAAATGGCACAGGCCATTACTATGCAGGCCCAGGCTATGACTGCCCAGGTCAACCGACAGGATGTTCAGAGGGATAACCCACCGGTTCGTAGCATGGCTGACAGACTGAGGGATTTCACGAGGATGAATCCTCCTATTTTCACCGGGTCTAGGACATCAGAGGATCCCCACGAGTTTGTGGATGAGATTCATAAGATCCTGGTGGCTATGGGGGCCACTGATATTAAGAAGGCTTTGCTGGCTTCCTATCAGCTCAAGGATGTTGCACAGACTTGGTGCAAGATGTGGCAAGATAGCCGTGTCTTAGGTGGAGTGCCAGTCACATGGGAGCTGTTCAAAACAGCATTTCTGGAGAGATTCTTTCCCAGGGAGATGAGGGAGGCCAAGGTTGAGGAATTCATCAACCTCAAACAAGGCTCTATGACAGTCAGGGAGTATTCCTTGAAGTTTGTTAAGCTGTCAAGGTATGTTGTTTTCCCTAGTATTTAATAGCAAGAATGATGATAATACTGACTTTGTTGAAATCACCCAGGTATGCTACTTCCCTGGTTTCTAACAGCAGGGATGAGATGAGCAGGTTCCTAACTGGAATCAATGGAGACCTGGAGGAGGAGTGTCGATCTGCTATGCTCCATGATAATATGGATCTTTCCAGGTTGATGGTGCATGTCCAGCAGGTAGAGGACAGCCGCAGAAAGAGAGGTGTTCGTGATGCTAGGAGGCCTAGGCCTCAAGATCAGGCATGACCCAGTCATGGAGGCCACAGGAACAACTTTGGTGTCCGTGAGCAGCCAAGGTTTAAGAAGGGACTCTCCCACCAAAGGGAGTCAAGTTCATCCAGTGGTCTCTATGATAGGGATTCCGAGTCCAGAGATAAGAGAAACAATAAAGTATATACACTTAAGGAAAGGCAACCTTGCATGAAGTGTGACAGACAGCATGGAGGAGAGTGTATGATGGGCTCTAACGCTTGTTACAGCTGTGGAAAACCGGGACACATGGTGAAGGATTGTCCGAATAGAAGAAGTCAAGAACAAGGGAAGGAGAGAGTTCAGACTAATGGCCCAAATGAAGAGGCTCCAAGGAGGCAACGATGCTTCGCACTCAAGTCTAGGGGTGCAGGGGAAGGCACTTCTGATGAAGCCTCGGGTGCGTAGCCTTAATTAGCCTTTCATATATTTGACTGTGTATGGTGTTTATGCCCTAGTATGAGGTTAATATGTTTGAAGTCATCATATTGGTTGCTGATTTATATGACTTTTATGTTGACTTTGTGTTGTATTCTTTGATGAGACTAGTTTAGGGAAGAATTCCTTAGTCTATTAATGTGAAGCTACTAGTAGGTCTCAAGGAGGTGTTCCATCATGTTAAGAAGTGAATCAAATATTCACCCATGGAAGTATTGAAGTACCTATGTATGTGTACGTTCTATAGATGACATACTTATTGTTAGTAAAGAGTAGTGTCATTCGGGGACGAATGTTCCTAAGGGGGGGATAATGTAACAACCCTAAAAATGAATAGGATCAAGACTTAGGTTGTCAAGAATGCTTGCGATTATACCAAGGTTTGCACAGACTGATACGCGTAGAACCAGACCTCAGAACCCTTACTACGACCAAGCCAACTAACTTGGGGAGTTAATTGAGCTTGGAAAGGTTGGAACCAACCAAGTAAGGCTCTCGAAAATGAAGATTTAATGAAGGAGTCTTTACCGGACATAAAAATACGAAATTTTAAGTTTTGAAGGTCTAGGGGTAAAATGGTCTTTTACCAGGCTAAGGGTAATATCGTAATTACCTAAATATATATATATAATTAATTACTTAATAAAATGGAAGGGCAATTTTGAGAGAGAGAGCCGAATGTGAGCTCTAAAAGTGAAGTCTTGCTCCACCCGGGTTCGAACCTAGGTGGAAGCAATGATTTAACTTGTTTTTATTTAAATGGTTAAATTTAATTAATTAATTAGTAAATATTAGCTGATTTAACAAAAAATAAAAATCAGATTTTAATTAAAGGTTTAACAAGGAGTCCCAGTTTGACTAATTCCCAAACCAAAACTACTAACTTAAAGCCACTCTCTCTCACTCTCTCTCTCTCTCTCACGTTTAACCACTCATTCTCACGTTTTATCTCTGCCAAAACAAGTTCAAAATCAGAAAATATATTGAAGTTCTTCACACTTGAAGAACACACACGATTTGTTTAAGAAAAACAAAGTAACCAAACGATAAAGCAAAGAGAAGTGGTTATCGAGTAGTGTGGACGATTGAGAAAGCTTGGACTGATTTGTGGAGAGGATTTTGGGCAGCAAATTCGTGTTTGAACAAGGAAATTAAGGTATGTGTCTTCTTACTCTTGGTCCCTTTCCCAAGAGACCCTTAGGACTCAGACGATTTTAATCCGAAAACTAAGTTGTTCCCCGTTGCATATCCCAGTCCTTAGCTCCCATCAAATCATAGGTTGGTATGTTTGCTGGTAGAAATTAGGTGTTGCAATGTGTTTTCGTGATGAATATGTTCATGAACATGTATTTGGAATCATATGAATGACATGCTTTGTCGCCGAAAATATGTGTGTGCATGTGAAAAAGTTTACTGTAAACTTACTGTGAATGAGTTTTGATTTATGGCTTCAAGTTTGATATGGTTTTNATGAATGTGGTGACAACATGATATGAGGCTAATGTAAATGATGAGAGCAATCTCAAATGAGCCTAAGTAAATGTTACCAATACGTACTCACCTATGAGAGTGTAAGATAATGAAGAGACCAGTGTCTATGAACACTCTAATGAGAGTATTGAGCTTAACACACTCAATACGAATGATGAGATGAGAAATCATCTAATGAGCTATGATGTCCTCATACTAGAAGCCAGCTTCTATGACGTATGAGATGAATGTAATGGAACTTTATACTAAGCACCGATAGACTAGCTATGAGCGGTGATGCCTTCTTTCGGGAAGGGCGGAGGTTCACGTAACTCTCATGAGATGAGACTGTCTGGCTTGCCGGGTATGGGTCTCCTTATATCTCCTAGTCTTCGAACCTATACTGCCAATATAGGGATCTGGCGGGGTTAAATTCCTATGTACGCTAGCATGTTTTTGGGTCACTTTGGCCGGTGATTCCACCTCTTTTCGGTGTGGGAGAGACACTGGATTTCATGATGCTCACATGATCTATGTCGGTTAAAGTTAAAGTTCACAATGAATGAATGAGGCCAGCCTCAAATGATGCACATAATGAAATGAACGATACCAAAGGTGTTAGGATTGGATAATCAAGAGGTGAGCTAGACTCAGGTAATAACACTAGGTTATTCTTGATCATTGCACAGCAAACCCAATGAAAGTCGTAAACTACACCCTATGTATAGGTAGTTTTCACACTGGCCTATGAACGAAATGAAATGAAGTACGTATGAATGAATGAAGCAGACTCTGTGTTTGCTAATGGAGATTCCCTAGTTGAGGTCCCATCTGTTGAACCCTCATTTCTGGGATGTCTTAATGTCAAGTCCATGATTCCAAGGTCTCATGGCATATGAATGAATGATATGAAAGAAGTTATGTGCTAAATGCAAAATGTACTGTATGTTATATGATATGTGCTATGTGTAAATGTTATGTGCTGTGTGCAAATGTGAAAAGTATGATGATGTATGTTATTCTCATGGCATAACTTTCCTATTCCAAATCTGGAAAGCTCACTGACTTTCCTAATCCAAATTTGGAAAGAACATTTACTTTCCTAATCCAAATTTGGAAACTTTCCTAATCCCAATTTGGCAAGTCTACTGACTTGACTTCCAAAAATCACGTTGTTAGGAAAGAGCTATTCTTTCTCATGCATGTCCTTGGTGTGTGCTTGCATATACCCATACTTAGTACAAGTGTGTACTAACCCTATACAAACTCTACTATTTTAGGTGCAGATACAGGTGGACGATAGAGCTACAGGATCATCGTTGCAGTTATCCGGACGTCCAGCATTCATCCGTTTTTGGTAGGTCCTCATGTCTTCGAGGATGCTACTGTTTTATATTCTAGCTTAGTTTTAGAGTTGAGCTAGTGGAGCATGTTCCACTAGCGTTTCTTTCCTACTTTTATTCAGATTATGTATTGGTGCCATTTTGGCAATTATACGCTTTATAAGAATTGAACTATTTCTTTCAGTTGCTTATCTCTTAATGTTAGATGGTTGATGATGAACAATTACGTATTAATGAGAATGTTTTTATAAGAATATTTAGAAACAAAAAGTTTCAAATTTTCCGCTAAAATTAACCTATGTAAAGTAAGAATGACGTAAGTAGGCTTGTCTGCGACCTCTGAGAGGTCAACGACGCCGGTCTCGTCTGGGGTCTAGATTTCAGTCGTGACAAATAAGTTCTTGTATGAAGTATCAAATTTGGTAAAAATAAGTGCAGAAATGCTATGTTACTGGTAGATATAAGCATCTCTAGGCTTATGACTCATGCTCAGCAGGTTGAGGGTGATAATCTTAGAGAACATGGTAAGGAGAATAATAAGGCTAGAACTGGGAACTATGACTATTCTCAGTAGAAATCAGGTGGTGGAAATCGCTCGCTGAGTCAGCAAAATTTTTCAGCTCCAGCCCCTTTGTTAACTAGTGTTCCATCCTCCAAGAACAGGTATAACCAGAACGTTATAGCACCAGGCTCTAAGTATCATGGAAGTATTTTAGGAACCAAGACTTACCCCCGTTTCCCTAAGTGTGGTAAGAACCATTCGGGTGAGTGTCTCATAGGAAAAGAAGTATGATTTGGGTGCGGTCAGTCTGGTCACAGGTTAAGGGATTGACCTTCTAGACAAGGTCAATGAGGCGGAAATGGTAGCTCAGTTTACAACTTCATCAGCACCAGCAAGTCACCTGACTCAGCAGGGTAACTCATATGGTACAGGTGACGATCAGCACCAGAACAGGTTGTTTGCTCTTCAGGCTCTCCAGGATCAGTAAGGTTCACCTGATGTAGTCATTCGTACTTTACGAGTCTTTGACTTTGATGTTTATGCATTTTTAGATCCAGGGGATACTCTTTCTTTTGTAATTCTTTACATAGCAGTCCAATTCAGTGTCAGTCCAGAAATTCTGTCAGAACCTTTCTCAGTCTCTACTCTAGTCGGTAACCCAGTTATAGCTAGATGGGTATACAGTAAGTGCCCTGTCAGAGTCTCTTAGAAAGTCACCTCAGCATATCTTGTAGAGTTACAAATGGTAGACTTCGATGTCATTCTAGGCATGGATTGTTTACATTCATGTTATGCCTCAGCCGATTGTAGAAATAGGATTGTTCGTTTTCAGTTTCCAGACGAACAAATCTTAGAATGGAAGGGTAGTAGCTTAGCACCTATGGGTCGATTTATTTCTTACCTTAAGGCCAGAAAGATGATCTCTAAGGGTCATCTCTATCATCAAGTTCAGGTTAAGGATTCTAGCTCTGAAACCCCAAACATTGAGTCAGTTTCAGTAGTCAGTGAATTTCCATAAGTGTTTCCAGAAGATCTTCCCGGAGTTACACCCGAAAGGGAAATCGACTTTGGAATTTATCTCCTTTAAGATACCCAGCCTATTTCTATTCCTCCTTATAGAATGGCTCCAGCAGAGCTTAAAGAATTGAAAGACCTTCTAGATAAGGGTCTCATCAGACCTAGTATTTCTCCATGGGGGCACCAGTGTTGTTTGTAAAGAAGAAAGATGTTTCTCTCAGAAAGTGCATTGACTATAAATAGTTGAACAAGGTCACAATCAAGAATAAGTATCCCATCCCCAGGCTTGATGACTTGTTTGACCAACTTCAGGGTGCTAGCCGTTTCTCAAAGATAGACCTCAGATCGAGTTATCATCAGCTCAGAGTCAGAGATAGTGACATTCCAAAAACAACATTTAGAACTCGGTATAGTCATTATGAATTTGTAGTTATGTTGTTTGGACTAACCAATGCTCCTGCATCTTTCATAGATTTGATAAACAGAAGGTTCAAGCAGTACTTGGACTTGTTCGTTATCGTCTTTATTGATGATATCCTTATTTACTCTAGGAATGAGGAAGAACATGCGAATCGTCTGAGAATTGTTCTAAAGACTCTCAAAGATCGCCAATTATTTGCTAAGTTTAGCAAATATAAGTTCTGGTTAAAATCCGTTGCTTTCCTTGGTCACATTGTATCTAGCGAAGGGATCCGAGTGGATTCAAAAAAGATAGAAGCAGTGAAACAATGGCCCAGACCTACCTCTGCTACAGATATCAGAAGTTTCTTAGGTCTAGCGGGTTATTACATAAGGTTCGTGGAAGGATGTCATCCATAGCCTCACCATTGACTAGGTTGACTCAGAAGATGGTAAAGTTTCAATGGTGAGATGATTGTGAGAAAAACTTTGCAGAATTGAAAACTAGATTGACTACAAATCCTGTCTTGACTCTACCAGAGGGTTCAGATGGCTATGTGATCTGTTGTGATGCATCCAGAGTGGGCCTAGGTTGTGTGTTGATGCAACGAGATAAGGTTATAGCTTATGCTTCTAGACAGCTTAAGGTGAATGAGAAAAACTATCCAACTCATGATCTCAAGCTTGCATCAGTGGCATTTGCACTCAATATATGGAGACACTACTTGTATGGTGTTCATGTAGATATGTTCACTGATCATAAGAGCCTTCAGTATGTGTTCACCCAGAAAGAGTTTAATCTTCGCCAGAGGAGATGGCTTGAGATCCTTAAGGATAATGATATAAGTGTGCATTATCAACCTGGTAAGGCGAATGTAGTAGCAGATGCTCTTAGTAGACTATCTATGGGTAGTGTAGCCCATGTTTAGGAAAAAGGAGGGAGCTAGTGAACGATGTTCACATGCATGCTCGCTTAGGAGTTCGCCGTATGAGCATATCAGACAATGGTGTAACAGTTCAGAATGGGGCAGAATCTTCTTTGGTAGTGGAGGTTAATGAAAAACAACACAGTGATCCAATCTCGCTTGAACTTAAGGGTGCAGTCTATAATAAGAGATTGGAGATTTTCTCTGAAGGGGGAGCTGGTGTACTTCGCTACCAAGGTAGATTGTGTGTTCCTGATGTGGGCGAGTTAACACAAAATATTCTTTAGAAGCCCATAAATCTAGATATTCTATTCATCCAGGTGCCACTAAGATGAACCGCGATCTGCGGAAAGACTATTGGTGGAATGACATGAAGAGGGATATAGCAGATTTCATGAGTAAGTGCCCCAATTGACAGCAAGTCAAGGTAAAACATCAGAAATCAGGGGGTATGACTCAAGAGATCGACAATCCTACTTGGAAGTGGGAAGTGATCAATATGGATTTCATCACAGGGTTAGCGCGTACTCGCAGACAACATGACTCTATTTGGGTGATAGTTGATAGGATGACTAAGTCTTCTCGCTTTTTGGCAGTCAAGACTACACATTCGACAGAGGACTTCGCCAAGATTTACATTAATGAAATTATGAGGTTGCATGGGGTTCCTTTGTCTATCATCTCAGATAGAGGTCCTCAGTTTACCTCTCACTTCTGGAAGTCGTTTCAGAAGGGTCTGATAGTCAAGTTAACCTTAACACAATAGTTCATCCGCAGACGGATGGACAGGCAAAGCGTACCATTCATACCCTAGAGGATATGTTGAGAGCTTGTGTGATCTATTTCAAGGGTAGTTGGGATGATCACCTTCATCTGATTGAGTTTGCCTACAACAATAACTACCATTCCAGCATTCAGATGGCCCCTTATGAGGCTTTGTATGGACGTAGATGTAGATCTCCTGTTGGTTGATTTTAAGTAGGTGAAACAACTTTGATAGGGCCAGATTCAGTCCTTGATGCTATGGAGAAAGTGAAACTCATTAGAGATAGACTTAAGACAACCCAAATTCATCAGAAATCTTATGCAGATGTAAGGAAAAGGGAACTAGAGTTCCAAGTTAATGATTGGGTTTTTCTGAAAGTGTCACCAATGAAAGGGGTTATGAGATTTGGCAAGAAAGGGAAGCTCAATCCTAGATATGTAGGCCCTTACAAGATCTTGAAAAGGATTCGCAAGGTGGAATATGAGTTAGAGTTACCAGCAGAATTAGCAACAGTGCATCCGGTCTTCCACATCTCACTCTTGAAAAAGTGTGTGGGTGACCCAGCCTCTGTAGTGCCATTAGAAAGTGTGGCGGTGAAAGATACTCTTTCTTATGAGGATGTACCAGTTGAGATTCTTGACCGTCAGGTTAGAAGGTTGAGAAACAAAGAAGTCGCTTTAGTCAAAGTTTTGTGGAGGAGTCAGTCCGTAGAGGGAGCTACTTGTGAAACAGAAGCAGCCATGAAATCCAAGTATCCTCACCTCTTTCCTTCCGATTCCACTCCAGCTTGAGGTTATAGTTCCTCTTTAGTTTTTCAGTCATTCATGTGTAAATTCAGCCTTAGAATCATGTTCCCTCAGTTTGTACTTGCATTTTTAGTGTATTTGCATGTTCTTGGAACTTAATCAAGTCAGAAACTCAGTCCTCAGTGTTTAGAAGTAGGGATTGCATCTCCCTCTATTTTAGCTAGTTTAGTCTTCATTCGAGGACGAATGTTCCCAAGGGGGAGATAATGTAACACCCCGTATCCAAACCAGACCAAAAATAATCTTTTCAGAAATCTGCAGGCGCAATCGACGATCACTATCGATGGACCGTAGTCTGATCTGCGGCCCGTACTGCACATCCATCGTTTGTGACTGAAACTCTCCTAAAACTCAGTTCAGAAAAATAGGCTAAGTATTGATCCACGGACAGACCTACGGTCCGTAAGTCAGAGCATGTTCCGTAGTCTGTGTCCATCGATAAACACCCCATTTACACCAGCCTCTTACAAGAACCACGATTAACCAACACGGACTGTCGTTCGATCTACCGTACAGAGGTGTGATCGTAGGTGAAATTTAGCAGACAGTTAGGGGTAAAATGTTGTTGGGTCCACTTAAAATGGTCATAACTCTTAGCACAAAATGAATTAGGTGACCCATGACCTCTCAAAAGATAGATAATTGAATTATCTTTCCAAAGCCACAAACCTTGCTAAAATCTGACCTCTGAGTAAAATGTTATGGCCGTTTTAGTAAATGTGTATCGAATAGACCCAACCTACAGACCCAAACGACGGACCATCGATTGAACAACGGCCCGTCAATCCAGGTGGTCGTTTGGTCCGACAACATCTAACTCAGGGGTCTTTTGGTCTTTTTCCACTTCATTTAAACCCTAAGATACGTTGTTTTGACCCTAAATCATCAGATTTCATTCATTTTAAGCCTAGAAACATAACAAGAACTTACCAAAGTCAAAATCATAAATCAAAAAGTTAAAAAATTAGAAGAAAGAAAGGAGAAAAAGGTCAAGAACCCTAGTTCAAGAACGCAACAAGGTTCCAGCAGTTCCAGCCCTGAAATCTAAATATTTCTCCGTGGATTTCATCACCAGGTATGTGATATTTCATTAGTGGGTTCCTTTCACCCCTTAGATCCCTAGTTTTCATTCATATTCTTGATTCCCATATCATGATTAAACCTAGGGCTTCTAGAATTTCATGAATTAATTAGTTATATGTTCCAAATCAGATTGTAAAGTTATTATTTAGTTTATCACATGAATTTCAGAACCCTACCTGTGTGTTTATTTAGTTCTTGAATTACACATGCTAGGGTAGATATTTCAGTTACTTGAGATATACATGCCTCAGTTATTAACGCATAATTATCAGATTAATTATTGCACTCTCAGTTTGCATGTTCAGTTTTGATCTATCCAATATTTATAGAAATTCAATCAAAATGTCTTAATCACTTAATTCATTGGGAGTAGCATACTACCGAGTTGGACTAGGGTTCAGCGTACCCAAATAGTCCCAGAACTACTAGACAAGTAGTTTGTAAGTCCCCTCTGTGGGCATCAATTTAGTGATCACGCCAATATGCTTTTATACCTCTGGCAGGGTATATTGGGTCCTCTCGATAGGGGGTATACATCAGACTTCACATTTAGCTCATGTGGTTTTATTATCTATTATTAGTAGCTCCCACAGTTCAGTCAGATTCTATTGTATTGACCATGTATCAGTATATTCAGTATTCAGTTTCAGCATGTTATAAATTGGTCATTGCATTCAGTTACCTCAACATTCAGTATATCATGTTTAGATTACTATACCTGCTTTTGTGCTTGTTTAGTTATGTTTTACTTAAGCTATACTCTATCCTACATTCTAGTACCTTCAAGTACTGATGCATACTTGCGCTACATCTTTTCATTATGTAGATTTAGGTTCTCAGCATCCAGATCGCGCTTAGAATAAATTTCTGATCTCCGGTTCAGCAGATTCAGTGGTGAGTCCTCATTCTCCGAGGACAATAGTCATGAGTTTCTTTTCAATATTTAGTGTTTTAGTTTCAATTTTTACTACACTTAGCTGGGGCCTGTCCCAACATTTCTAGTCAGTGTAGAGGCTATTTTCATACATAGTTAGTTTCAGCTTAGTATTGTGTTAATAACTTCTTTGTACTAAACTCATCAGTTTTCATATTATCTCAGTTTTAGCCTATAGCTATTACCCATCTTTTCATTATAAATTATGATTTAGCTTCCGCATCAGTTTATATTCTGTAGTATGCTCATGATCATGCTGTCAGGGTTAGCTTGGGATCAGTTTTGGTCCTATGTCCCGTGTTCACGTCTCGGGGGTAGCTCGGGGTATGACAAGATCCAATGTAGATCTTACGTTCAGTCCCCTTGGGTTTCCCCTTGGGTTGCAAGGGTTTTGTCTCCTAGTCTTGTGAACTTTGTAGTAAATACAATTTTTGAATATAGCTCTTATGTCTACACTCAACTTATTTTTTTTCTCTTTTCTTTCGATACCAAGCCTTACCAACAATATTTTTTCTTCTCTCTGTTTTGTATACAGAGTAGAAACTAAGTAATATAATACTTGGTAAAAGTTGAGTAGATAATGTAGCATAGTTTAGACTCGTGTACATCTTCTCTTTAGCAGACGCTGGATTTTATATAGTGTTTATATCTTCAGACTTGAATCTTTTTGATAAAGAGATCCCAAGCCAAGAGATTTTATCTTTGAAAAAAAAGCAGTAGAGATCCTTATTTTACAAAAATAAAGTTAGGCTAATCTTCAACTTCCTTCTGGATTTCTCCGAGATCTTTATTTTATCCTTGTTGATTGACTTCTTTACTGACTAAATAATCATTGATTTAGTTCAACTAATTTTATCCATTATATCTTCTTTGAATCAAATAAGCTTCTTTTTTATTGTCATATTTTTGTGTTATTTAACCATTCACATTTGTAATATCATCAAGGAGTGTACTACAGACTCCGTGTACAAAACTTTTTTGATTCCAATTGCACATGCAAGTGTACGTGGTTGCGCAAGTAATATGGTGACTCTAAAACAGTCGGATTATCGAACACAAAGGACTTGTCAATTAATTATTCTTACTAAATTATATTAGTTCTAATTTTTTTTTAATGGGGCCTTGTCCATAATGCCCACAATAATTTGTGTTTATTATTATCTTTTTATCTACATTTTTTCTTTGCATCCTTTTGTATTTAGGTGGAAACAGAATTTCATCTAAAACATTGTCTGCATCAGGCTTGTAGTAATAAGAACAATAGGGATGCACATATGTAATATTCTTGCTCTTTAAAGCAACAATTGTGTGTGTGCAAGGTATCTCGTCTTGTTGAAATATTTCACTTCTCATACCTAGCATCCTCAACGTACTCCTTAAATCTATGATCAACATTTTCCACATTAGCCATAAATTTATCAAAATCCTCCTTTCGATAAGTCTTAGTCATAGAGTATAATAGATCACTTAGGGTGGTACTGCTACTCTTGAAGTTTGTAGGGACATTCTTCTAAAGATGTCACATGCATGTATATTGAGGTACATTTGAAAACACAATGCTACACTCTTCATAATACTTTAATTTTTATCTAATACAACACATATTTTTTCACGCTCGCCAAATGTATTTTTGAATTGTTCAAAAAACTATGTCCATGAACATTCATTTTCTATGTCTACAAATCCATTTGTCAATGACAATATTAAACCTAATCACAAATTAACACACATGATTTTTTTTTGATATAGAAGTAACACTATGTATCAGTTCTTATCCAAAAATAAAAGAAGCAAGTTCACCATCACAAAACACATACCTGCCCCATCTAGTGTGATTGCTCATACAAATGTCCTTTTGTAAGGTCCACTAAAATATGTACTGTCGACAATAACTACCTCTCTACTAAACCCCTCATCAATGGTACAAGGCTATGAAAAGATACATGAATTCATGTTTCTCCGACTTGTTCATCATTATCTATGATTTTAGATACACAATATTTAGCATGTATATGTATCTCGACATATGCCTATATCTATGTGATGGTTTACCCCTTATCATTTCTAATGTACGTTCATTAGCACGTCATGCTTGCTAGTAAGACATCTCTATCCCCATTTACTTCTATAAAATCCCCAATTATATCTTTCGAAGTATGAATTCTCTTATGGTTGACCAATTTAGGAACAGTCACACCACTAACAAACCCGTATTTTCAGCAATGGATACATATGTTCACTATTGAAGTATCTCACTTTGAATACATTTGATTTTTTCCTACACGAAGCCTTCACACTCTAGCCACATTTATTCGAAAAGTGCACTAACACATAATTTTACAATTGTTTTGATCATATTAATGCATACACCAAATACATTTGAAATATATAATGCTACAATGATTCACCATATCTCAAAGAATGATATATATTAATGTATCATCCATATCAATGATAACTATAACTATTTGATACATCTTAATTATTACATTGTTGCATGTATCATATTCACATCACTAGTCTGATACATGTTATAAAAATCAGTAATACCCTCACATTAGAGATACAAAATGTATCATGTATCACTTCTTACTCATTTGTTGTATGTATCACTTACAATCCATTACATTTATTTACTACCTTTTCATGCTTAACAGATAGATACACATTCATTCACAATGATTCATATCATACTGCCAAAAAATCTTTAGAGATACCAAATACAATATTAAGTTTACACTATTAAGAATTTAGAACAAATCTATATCATAAATATCCTATCAATATCTAATAATCATCAAAAACAAAACAAGTATCACCATGATACATTTGTTAATAATAATATTGTAACATAACAATTAGAAATTATAAAAACAAATACTCTCAAACTTTTTTCTATCACATCTTGTTATTTTAAAATTTAAATTGTGCTCTATTTTATATTTCTTCATTACAGCTATGAGCGTTGCTTTATGCTTATACAATTGTCTTGTCTTCACCTCTATATTCTTTGAATCACTTATGTAATTTGTGACTTTTAATTTCTGAAATATAATATGAATCACAAATTCTTGATTTAACCACTGCAAGATCTTAGTTTGCCATTTTTGTACCTTCGACACATTTAATTTCCCCGGATGTAGTGTCAAAGTTATGTATCTCTCCACCATTCTTCTCTATTGTATCAACACACAGGACATACATTGCAAATCCAAACTCATTTTTTTCACCTCCAAATACAGTTTACACCCATATCGTTTTTAATTTTCAATGGAGATGAGTTACCTTCTACGATATATCTGATTTCCATGTTTTCCCAAATCTCATTGATCTCCAACTTGGCTGAAATGGTGCCTTTCAAATTCATAAATGAAATCAGTTGTCCGACAACAATTCCATCACATTTGTAACCTTCATAACTCACTTCACTTACCCAAATTCTTGAATATCTCAACAAAATCAAAACATTCATATTGTATCAACCAATTTTGTCGAGTAATTCAATTTTTTCACTATTTGGGCAGCAATGGTGACTTGATGGAGATGATGTAAATTTGAATTTTAAAATTTGTGAATCGTGGGAATTAAAATCAATTTTATGTTTATTTTCCTTATTAAATGCAACAACCAACTTTTGCGATGTATCACACCTAATGTATCCAGACAAAACTTATGTAATTGGATGACTTTTGTTTTAAGAATATTTTGTAAAATAGTAAAGAGTAGGGACATGATAGCATCAGCTCGGTGACATGACACCACCACAAGCCAGGATTCTCTTTAAAAAAATTATTCCCACAAATAGCCTTTCCTTACATTCAGTCGTATACCTTTCACCTTCGTCTTACGAATTATGCCTCCAGCAAATCTTCCTCCTTCACTTGTTATAACTCCTCCTTCCTGCGCACAACCTCCAATTACTTCTAACAGTTGTTATCATTCTCCCATGTTGCCTTCAAAAGAATGATCATTGCCACCAACATCCAACAAATTTCCGCGACCCAAGCATTGTGATCTTAACCTACACTCTTCAAATTAAGCCTTACATTATTTATTTACTATCTAACCCTCACACCCTGTGCCTTAATACCCAATTGCCCGTTAAAGGTGCATTAGCATTGTATCTCACTCACTAACCTCGATTAAAGTGTTTCAAACCTAGACCAGATTCTGCACAGATCCAGAAACGATGAAATTTTTCTCCTATTGACCTGATCTATATTTGCACATAAATAACACTACCCATCTGCATAAAAACTCAAAACAGAAACGGTGTCAAAAGCCGTCTTATGAATTCCTTTTAAACATTGTATGTCATATGTAAAATGCCCGTACAAATTCGTACATCATATTTTATGTTCTTGTGCCTTGTTGTTGAAGATGTGAAACACGCTGTGTTCCCACGACCTCACGCCTATCGAATTTTCTTGCCCTAAATTTAAAGCCGTTCAACAAGCCGCTAGAAAATCCTACAGACTCTCCAGGTATTTCACTTTATCAATCTATATTATTGCTATCAAGAATTGTGGTGCCCTTTGTTTGAAGCAATACAAGAACCTCCCTACAAATTCCTATTAAATATCCCAATTTCTTCATAATATCCCAGTTTTCCACTATTCCTTCCCTTAAATGCCTGTTCAACCGACTGATATAGAAGATAGGTAACTCACCTTTTGTATCACTACTTTTAATGTCGTTTATAATTATCCTACAACAAAACGTCACCTTTTGAATTGCTGACCCAATTACAGTCGATACACATGGAGATTGAGATGAAAATGAGGATAAGGATGGAGAGTCGTGAAAAAAAATAGAATTCACCAATGCAGGCTTCTATTTGAGGAAGAAGATTCATGAAAAAAAATAGAATTTACCTAGGATTCTCCACTGGCCCAGCCACACTCACTAATAGTGCTTGCAAAATGAGACCATATTTTAGTGATCCGCCCATATTTTAATGGGTTGGGTGAGTGATTTTCACATGGGTAAAATATAAGTTCATACCCATATTTTAACCATAAAAATATGGGTAAAATATGAATTAGCCAAATGGGTTAAGCTTCTACTTTTATTCACTCAAAATTCATGATATCTCTAAAAATAGTGTTACTTCTCTTCCTTTTTATGTTATTCTATAGAACTAACTATTTTAAACTATAATTGAAAAGGTAAAGTCGTTGACCCTCCAAAAATATATAATTCAAATGTACACTTCTTTTGTTAATTGTAATTATATTTTATTTATTTATTTTTATATTGGATAATCAATAGTGTAAAATAAGCAAATCATGTAGTACTGTTGACATTACTTAAAGTGCATTAAGTATGTTTTAGTTCTAAAATGAAAATATTCATTTACTTTATTAAAAATACTTTCATCTTGTTATTACATAAATTTATTTTATATTGAAAAGTTATAGGATTTTTTTATGATGCAATAAAACTAAATGAAGCATGTTCAACATTTTTCATCTAAAAAAAGACTAAAATATCTTCTCCATATTGAATTCTTAAGTTAAGTACTATTTATACATGAAAATATGGGTAAACTAATATATTAACCAACCCATCTATTACCCAGTCAATTTTTACCCATATCAAATATGGGAAGGTTGAATTATTACCCATTTTATGTTTACCCATTTTCAACCCGCCCACATTTGACCTAACCCGCCCATTTGCCACCACTACAAACTACGGATCATCCAGGTAACCTGCATTCCCACTTGCATACACTTTGTTTTACTACTGAACCATGAAAGTGCCTCATTACCCTTTACTCCGACCTCTACCATCTTCCTATTGATCGTCCTATATGTGTTTTTTAAATTAATAAAAAACTGTCGCACCACTACTTTTACATGACACTCTTTATTTTCTAATATATGTTATGCTCTTTCCAATTCAATAATTTTCCTTCTGAAGCTTTTACACAACACTCTCACTTTTTCATCTTCCACCCCTCCCAATAAATTTTCAACTTCTTCTTCGATCCCAACATACCTTTAACACTATGTTTGGATCATTGTTATCCATTGTATTGTATTGTATCATTACTATACCTACAATGTTTGGTTTGATTGTTAATTAAAATATATTGTACTGTACTGTTAAATTTCATTGTTACGTAACAATGAAAATCCCTATTTATGGAACAACCAATTTGGTGTGTTCCCATTGTTACTTAATTTCTTTTTCCAATTATATCTTTATATAATATTTCAAAATACTATTTTACCCTTTACCTTAATTATTTAAATTTAGTCAAACCTCCTACCCTAGAATAATTAAGGATATTTTAGTAAACGTATAAATTACAATACAACACGATACAATCAAACCAAACAATTAAAATAATATTAAACAACAACAAATAATACAGTCTAGCCAAATATTGTATCTACCATACAATACAGTACATTATGAAACAGTGGGTAACAACGATCCAAACAAATTGTAAGAGTACTGTTTTTTCCTTCCTGTTACTTGTCCAGATTGTTGATTTCGCCATCTCCTTCTTACCTTCATACAAACTACCGCAACAACAAACAACCCAGAACGCCTACTTTTAATTCACATTGGAAGCCCCAGTGCTTTTGTGAAACAATAGGGCTGGAGGCTTTGAACTTTCAGAATATCCTCCACTGGGCCGCCAATTTCACTGAGGATCATCCGGGTAACCTGCATTCCCACTTGCATACACTTTGCTTTACTACTGTACCATGAATACGACATCTACCATCTTCCTACTGATCGTCCTATATGTGTTTTTAAAATTAATAAAAAATAAATTGCACCACTACTCTTACATGACACTCTTTCCTTTCTAATATAAGTCACGCTCTTTTAAATTCAATAATTTTCCTTCTGAATCTTTTACACAACACTCCGACTTTTTCATCTTCCACCCTCCCAATAAATTTTCAACTTCTTCTTCGATCCCAACATACCTTTGAACTTTCTGAATATCCTGTTAAAGTACAACTACATGTAATCCATGTTGTTGCATTATGTTCACCTTCGTTTAATGCAGTTCCTCTCTTAAAAAAATTTTTAGACAGGTACAATTAATTTCAACTTTTCTCCTCTACTTGCTTAAATGTTGTGTGTGATGTCGCCTCAAATCTCTATCCACTATCCAATTCTGCTTCTTTTTACAGCTTTACCAGGAATCTAAAATTAAAATAACCACTGAGCTTAGCCTGGACACATAAAAGATTAACGCATGGTTAAAATTTATTTTATACCCCTTTAGTTTAATACACAAAAAAGACGTAGAGTTGCACGGTTGACACTTCAATTTTAAAAACTTCCTTTGTGTGTATGCGTGGATGCTTTTAACTCTATGTATACTTGGAATACATTCATGTCTTTCCTACTATTGCATTATGTATATTGTAGTTCCTCTCTTAGCCCAGATTAAGGACCATTCCAATTAATTCCAAAAAGGCCCCCTACTGCCTTAGAAGTTGTCCATTATGCCGTCCAAGATCCCTATGCACTATCCAGGTATGATGCTATACAAAGTTTAACTTGACTTCTAATACATTACTTCCTATGAGGGTGTGAAATGGAAAAGAAAATATCCATGAAGCACCATGTTACGCTATTACAATCAAGAAGAGCCAATGACAAACTTTTCATCGGGTGAGACTGTATCTTAATTAATAGTTATTCACCCATGGACAATTATATGTTGCATATCTTGAGTAATAACAAGAAAAGGATTGTCCATACTCCACGTAGACGAGGACGCAGAAGCCCCGAAAATTATTTAAAATGTTACGAACAGAAAAATCATCGAGAACGTGTTTCCAAGAGTTGTAGAAAGATATGTGGTATTTCATAAACATTTCAAATTAGTTTTGTTATTAAAAAAATACCCTTACAAGTCATATATTGAAAATTATCATTTCTCAGTGTTGTACGCTAAGATAATGTGCCATACAAATGAGGCTTCACGATGGAGATGCAATATCAATGCCGATGAACACAAAAAAAGCTTTAGTTCTATATTGTATCAATGGACGAGACAAACATTGTGACTTGATTCATGAGGGTTAATGATTCGCAAAGCTCTGGGAAAAGGCACCAGTACCTCCTCCAACACTACCAAAAACTTGGTTGAACTAGTAGAAGTTTAACATGTGTAGCTTGATATTGATATTGGTTATAGAGATTAGAGTTTTGACAAGTCCAACTATGATAGTGAAGATTGACGTGGTTGCTTGATATGAGTAGTTTAGAGAGGTAAATCATATGCAACTTTATATTACTTCTCCTTCCACGAGATACAATCATTTATATTTTTGTGCCACTATTGGATGAGTCCTCTTCTCTCGACCAACACGTACTCCATCTCTCTATCTTCATTATTAGGGGTCATTTAAGATTTAGTTTCATGGTTGATAACTTTGTCCACTGTACGTGGTTCTTATTAACATGTCCTATGAAAACAATATTTTCCTTGCTAACTATGTGCAATATTCGCTTCAACATATTGCTGGAGAGTCAAGATTAAAAGTGAGAGCCAAGGAAAAACAATCCGTCAGGGAAGACTGTATCTTCCCAAACCAGTTTACACCCACGTACAAGTAGGTGTCGCAGTATCAGGAGTAATAATAATAGAAGGATCTATCCTTAACGCGGATAGAGACACACGAACTACTGCCTTCATTAAAAAATATGTTATGAAAGGGTTCCAAATTGTATGTGATGTAATTGCCGAATCAGACAAGGCATTTTTTACACATTTCAGAATTTGCTTCAGCCATTACAAGACACCTTTTTCTGTAAATGGTGTGGAATGTGTAGTTTATGAACGGATAAAAATTATCACGGGTAAACATACTGACGATTGCAAGCTAAATCTGAAACATGTCTTTGTAGTAAAAGAAGGATATTGGGAGTTTCTCTGTTTGTTTACTCTATCAATTTTTGTCCCCAATGGATTTTTACATAGTAAAACTCACTAATTTTTGAGGATTGACTGTCCAGATTGATAAGTGATTTTACGTATGACTTTAAAAGCCAAGCACGCACTGAAGAAATATAAAGCACTTGTCCCAAAATTCCACAACATGGCAAGGTATGAAACTTAACCATCCACAAGCAATTTGGTACACTTAGTCTGTGAATGTCAATTGAAGGTGCAAAGTTTAATGTTCCACTGGTCCATGGCTTCATCTAACTCTTTGTCGCAACGGAAAAAACCTTTATGCATTGCAGAGCTAGAGGAATTCAATGGCTTTAATAATTAAATACATACTCAAGTGGAATTGACTACAAATAGTTCCTAATCTCATAACATAAAAACTCATCCAGTTTAGATAGTTCATAGTTTGCGGTTTATTATGAGAAAAATACAGAGATTGAAAGTTTTTTTACTGCAACGATTTATACAAGCCTTTGTGAAATTAGTAATTTTCCATCATTATTTAGGTGTATACGCTGGCAGATTTATGATATTTTCCAGTTGGAGTTCAAAACCAAGTGTTTTCGGACAGCATGCCACCTGAAACTCTTATCCTCCTTTAGTTGTGCGTTTAAATATTAATGAGTTTATGAATGAAATATTATGCTAATGCACAAGGAATCTGGTTGCCAAGAATCTAACAGTAGTAGTATGATAATGTTTAAACCGTAAATTCATTTAAACTTTACAGTATCCTTATTACTTCGAGAATAATTAAGTTATTACTATTTGAAAACATAGTAGTAAAATGAATCTATCTTTCATAGCGAATGCTCTAGCCTATTAGTCCACGTATCTGAGTACATTGAAACAACACTTTGTGACTAACTATTTGGTTGCCTATTCTTGTGAAAAATTGTGTGAGTTTTCTATGAAACCTATCTACTAAGATAACATTTGTTTTTATCTTTATTATTTTAATAAATGTAGTATGATCCTACTCTTTTCCTTTCTAGAAAGACTAAATCACTATGACGGGTATGAATTCTTGTGACTTATTTTTACTAATGACAATGAGATTGATTTTGTGTAGATAGATAAAAATATGTAATAGACCAGAAAAAAAAGTAACCGGCAATTATCTATGGCTCTTCATAGAAAGACGGTGAAAAGATAAAACTAATAGTTGTACAATTTTCTCTACAAGTTTTTACTATTTTAACTTGCTCATGTTTCAAGTTAAAATAAAATTGCTGTTATATATTAACTTTATAGACGGCTTAACATATTCAATAACATGTAAGCTAATTAAGGTAGTTTACCATCGACGCGAAGCGCAAGCTGTTTACCTAGTAATTGATGACATTGAAAGACAAATATAACAATTTTCAGTAAAACAAAAATATGACAAATGATACTATGAGAGTTTAGTTTGACAAAGTCTGAATGACTCAAGTGTAAATCTCTCTTTAATTTTCATGTCTCGAACCAGAACATTTTTCCAAACAAAATCAATGACTTATTATCATAATGAAGCACTAAATTACCTTTGTCACCAGTTAACTCCAATCAAAAATAAAAATTCAGTGCATGTATTGCTTAACACTAACTAGATATCTTAATAAATATCATTTCCTGAGTTCTTGAAGAAATGAAAGACCAATCCTTCTACAACGAAAGTAAAATAAAGCAATCAAGGTCTATAATGATACCTTTTTGTCTTTACATTATTTTAGGACAAGAGTGAGATCGAAATGAGTAAGAATGAACACAAGCTCATCTAAGCTATGTTTAATCTGTACATCTATATGATTTGGGTTCCAAGTCTATCTTTGAGAAATTCCTGTTTTACCAAGTAATCCAACAATGGTTCATATCAAGCTTTACAAGGAAAGAAAGTCTAGAAAATCCAAGGCGAAATCTTGATTATATGCTGCACTTTCACCTACAATTGTTTCCAGAATCATGACGCTGAAATCGGCAAAACAAATTTGGACTTTTCTACATGAAGAATACCAAAGATAAGATCTAATCAAAGGTATGAAAGTTATTAATCTCATTCGAGAATTTGAGATATAAAGAATGAAAGAATCTGAAATGGTCAAAGAATACTCAGATAGGCTTCTTAGTATTGTGATCAAGGTAAGAATGTTGGGCAATAAGCTTACTGATAGTAGAGTTATTGAGAAGCTTCTTGTTCATTACCTGAGAAGTTTGAGCCAACTATTACTTCCTTAGAAAATACTAAGGATTTATCAAAGATCACTTTGGCAGAATTACTAAATGTATTGCAGGCACATGAGAAAAAAGGCTAATGCGACAGGAAGGGTCGGTAGAAGGTGCACTTCAGGCCAAGTTGCAAAACTATCCTGGAAACAAATACAAGAAAATCAAAGGGAAGAAGAAATATGTTGAAAATAGTCAGGTTTCCGCTGGTAATGGAAGTAGCCACAAGTCAGGCAACAACAGAGGAGAAAAATTCCCTCCAAGTCAATATTGTGGAAGGAATAATCATCCTCACATCAAATGCCGGAGAAAGTCGGATATGATATGCCGAAAATGTCAAAAAATTGGGCATGCTGAGATCATCTGCAAGGAAAAAGGACAGCAGCAAGAAGGAGAAGCTCAAGTTGCAAATCAACATGAGAAAGAACAACTATTTATTGCATCATGTTTTGCATCTAGATTTCAAGTGACAGTTGGCTTATTGATAGTGATTGTACAAACAACATGACTAGTGATGAAAAGATTTTCAAAAGGCTTGACGGAACAGCAACATCAAGAGTCAGGATCGAAAATTATGAATACTATACTATTTCATAAATACTAGATAAAAAAAAACTCCCTCACTAAGATCTCATAATAAGTAGACAATCTTTATCTTACAAATTACCTATTTACATATTACCGTCACATTCATTTTTCACAACCTAAGTACTGTTTACCCACATACTGTACATCCTTAATCAGTTCTAGAATCCTTGAAATACTATAGGGACCTCCTTTCAAAAATCATAAGCATAGCTTAGATCCATCACCTCATGAATACTTTGCTATTCAACACCTATACTTGGTGTTTACAAACACAATGCCACATTGACATAAACTTCTTTCTAATTAAAGTACACTCTAGCTCATCCCGATTAGTAACTCTTACTCTACATCCTATCATTAAATCTACACAAACTCATCACTTATTAGTCAACCCATAAGGAAAACTCCTCAGTTACTGGGTGCATGACTACAATAGCATAATTGGCCTCATCGCTATCTTCCTTTCATAGATTACTATACCTCTGCATGTTTCCTTCTAAATCTTGGAACTTCCATTACTAGTGCGTATAACATTATAACTCATGCTATATTTTCAGGTTAAAATACTACCCAAGCTCTAAAACATACTTCATAATAAGGGTCTCAGCTAAAACAAGGTTTAAAAAAGAGAGTCTTGGAGTACATCTCACTTTTAGCTCAAACGCACTATTTGTATGAATAAGAGTAAAATCTCTCGAAACTCAACACTTAAACTCACTCACGGGCTTCTCTCATGCCCCTCCGCAGTCTCATGACTTTCTCAAGATTTCTACTGAGAGTAACTCATCAAGAAGGATATGGATTTTCATTTCAACTACCTTGAGAATGAGGGGTAGTCAAATGGATATGAGAGCTGCACGATCCCGAATAACTTATGTATGACATAGTTCTATTGCACAATTTTAGAGTACGAAAGAATGGAAACTTTTCTTAGATGCTTGTTCTCCCTTATTTATAGAAGAGGGGCCCTCACAACCATAAATAATATCCTACTGACACTCTTTTTAGACACCCTAGGACACTTGAACTATGTGCTCTATTACCAAGTTTGTCACGCCTCAAGACTACAGCCTGGACATAACTCATACTAAAAAACCATTGTTGTTTCAAGTGAACCCTTAGCCTGACTCATTGCTTAGCGGAATACTTACTCAAGAGAAATGACAACTCATGATGCAAAATATAACTTGAAAAACTTAATTTAAACTCCACTCTAATAATTGTCTAAAAATAATTTAACAAGTATTAGTTAAATGCCTCATGGAGTCAAAACATTACGATGACAAAGGAAATAATCATAGAATCCTCGACCTTTAAACTATCTGTGAATCCTCTACTATTACAAAAAAAACTATCAGGACAAGACCCACGACATCCTAAAAAATTGAAAGTAAAAGTGGAAACCTCCTAAAGTAAGAAGGCTCACCATAGCTAACTAGGACTTTAAGTGGTATCAACGGAGTATCTGTTGATGACCCTGATACCTGCATTTGCGTCATAAAAGATTCAAGCCAAATGACGCCAGTATATGGAATGTACGAGTATGCAAGGGGAATTATAAGGCATAAACATAAGCTTGAACTGATTCAAAAAAGAAACATACTTACCTCGTCTCAAACTCACTCAACTCAAATCCTCTCAAGGATATGATAATCAACTCAAGGATAAGATAATCAACTCAAAGGGAAGATACTCAACTCGGAGATACTCTACTCAAGATACTCAACTCTAAGGTAACAAACTTAAGATACTCAACTCAACATACTCAATAAAATAATAACTCAATTGTATGAAAAATACAATAATAACTCTTAGTTCAGAGATTCTCTAACCGACATCCATCACTATGAAGGAATACTTCACTTTACTCTAAACTGAACTCGATCTTAAGTCTTAAAACAAAGTTAAAATGTTTTTGAAAGACTTATGGAAACTTGAACTAAACTTCTCTTACTAGACTCTTGAATTTGATATTAACTGCTCTTCACTTGATTCATAACCGATCCTTGAATTGAATTATATATTCAAGGATTTAGATTTGTGTTTGGAATTATTCCTTGATGTTTAGGAATGATTCTAGATAGCTAAACATGAGAAAAAACTAAAATCGATATTTGGGAGTGGGTCTGCGACGCAGAGGCATATTTAAATTCTGGTTCTGAAAAACGTCTTTTAAGGTAGAATACCTCATGTCAGCTCTGTGACGCGGAGATGAAATTTCAAAATTGTGTATTGGACGTGCGACGCGGGGCCTGAACCTTGTTTCATACGTTAAATTTTCTTTTTCATTTTTCTTCCCTAATTCACCCAAACTCGGTTCTTTCTCTTAATTTATTTTTATATATAGATACCCAACAAATGTACCTAAGAACATAAGCCAAAACAACTCTATAACGTGACATAACGGATTCAAAACATCCCAATTCGGTCTAATTCAACGACAACACATGAATTCAAGAAAGGGGTATCAATATATCAATATTCTAATTATTTTAGGACGAATCCAAACTGAAATAATA
>JABWTJ010001221.1:0-61568 GCA_016801875.1 Solanum sitiens | reverse complement strand
CTTACCACCTCCTAAATATATAGCATGGCATAGTCTTCTGCTGAATGTGTAGTCTTTACATGGAAAAAGGGTTGATTTTGTCATTTTATCAACAATCACCCATATAGAATCATATGCATGCGAGATCTTGGTAAACCTATGATGAAGTCCATATGAATCATCTCCCACTTCCATTTCAGAAGTTCTATATTTTAATCCAAACCACCAGGATTTTGGTGCTCTACCTTAACATGTTTGCAATTTAGGCACTTGGGAACAAATTCAACAATGCCCTTCTTCATACCATTCCACCAATAAACTTCTCTCAGATCGCGATACATCTTTGTGGAACCCGGATGAATGGAATATCTGCAGCTATGAACTTCCTCCATGATCCACTCTTGGAGTTTATCTACCATTAGTACACACAATCGACCTTGATATTTCAGCACACCATCTCCCGCATGTTCAAAAGCTAATACTCTTTGCTTAAGAACACTTGCCTTTAAGTCTAGAAAAATAGGATCTTGGTCTTGCTTTTCTTCAGTTCTGACACTAATGATGACTCAGCCCCGTTCGTCACCACTATTCCTCCGTCTGTGGAATCCATAAATATGACTCCCAAGCATGCAATTCTATCCACATCCTTCTCTAATTCTCTCTTTTCTTCCTCAACATGGGTGGCACTACCCATAGATAACATGCTTAAAGCATCAACAACCACATTAGCCTTACATGGGTGGTAAAGAATACTCATTTCATAATCCTTGAGTAACTCTAACCACCTTCTGTACCTGAGATAAGCTCATTCTGAGTGAACACATATGGAAGGCTGTTATGATCAATGAATACATCAACATGAACACCATACATATAGTTAAACCATATCTTCAAGGTGAATACTACATCAGCCAACTCTAACACTATGTTTGGATCATTGTTATCAATTGTATTGTATTGTATCGTTACTACACCTATAATTTTTTTTGATTGTTACTTAAAATGTATTGTATAGTATTGTCAAATTTCATTGTTACAAATCAATTAACACCCCTATTTTATGGAACAACCAATTTGGTGTGTTCCCATTGTTACTTAATTTTTTTTCCGAATTATATCTTTACATAATATTCAAAATACTATTTTGCCCATTACCTTAATTATTTAAATCTAGTTAAACCTTATACCCTAGAATAATAATGGATATTTTAGTAAATTTATAAATAATAATAGAGTACGATACAATCAAACAAAACAATCAGTCTAGCCAAACATTGTGTCTACCATACAATACAATAGAGTGCAATACAATACATTATGAAACAATGGGTAACAATGATCCAAACAAAGTGTAAATAATGGGTTGGGTATTTTTTTCTCATGAACTTTCAACTTTTTGGAGGCATAAGCTATAACTTTGCCATTTCGCATTAACACATAACCCAAACCTTGAGTACCTTCTGGTAAGGTCAAGACTGGGGCAGTAGTGAACCTCTTCTTCAACTCCTGATAACTTTTCTCACAAGCTTCAGATCATTGAAACTTAATTATTTTCTGAGTCAAATAGGTAAAAGGAGACGAGATATATGAAACCCCATAAACAACCTTCTATTGTAGCTACCCAAACCCAAGAAAATCCTTATATCAGTTGGAGACGTGAGTCTAGGAGAACTCTGAACTGCTTTAATATTTTGGGTATCAACTCTAGTCTCATCACTCGTAACTATGTACCATAGTCTTAAGACAAAACTCTTTTGAGAACTTAACATCTAACTACTTATCTTTCAAAGTCTTAAGGACTATTCTGAGGTGACTAACATGATCTTTTTCATTCCTTGAATAGATTAGTATGTCATCAATGAAGACAATAACAAATATATCTCTATAAGGTTTGAAGACTCCATTCATATGATTCATGAATGTTGCGGGTGCATTGGTCAACCGAAATGACATGACCAAACTCATAATGCCCATATCTGGTTCTAAAAGCTGTCTTTGGAATGTCACATCCTCTAACTTTCAACTGGTGGGTGGTGGTATCCTGATTTGAGGTCAATATTTGAAAAACGAAAAACACCCTAAAGTTGATTGAAAAGATCATCTATCATTAGAAGAGGATACTTATTCTTGATGGTGACCTTGTTCAATTAGCGGTAATCTATACACATCCTAAGGGAACCTTTCTTCTTTCTTACAAACAAGACCATAGTGCCCCAAGGTGAGACACTTGGTCGAATGAAACCCTTATCTAACAGATCTTTCAACTTTTCTTTCAACTCTTTCAACTCTGCTGCTGCCATTCTATATGGCAGAATAGAGATAGGAAAAGTATTTGGAAGAAGATCTATATTTAAGTCTATAGACTCCAGAAAGATCATCTGGAAAGACTTTCGAGAACTCTTTTACTAGCAGAACTAACTAAATATGAAGTATCTCAACACGAGAGTCATTAACACATAGACTAAATGATAGACAAACCCTTAGAAATTAACTTCCTCGCCTTAAGGTACGAAATGAAGCGACCTTTAGGCACTGCTAAACTGCTTTTCCACTCTAAGAATGACATTTGGCAATTGAAACTTGACTACTTATACCAAGTTACAATAAAATGAGGCATAATAGGCATAAAATTAGTCCATACCAAGAATGACTTCAAAGTATACCATGTCTAACTCCACTAAATCAGCCATGGTACTCTTATGATTGATAGAAATGGGACAATCATTGATAGAAATGGGACAATCACGATAGAATCTTTCTGCTAAAATGGATTCACCAACAGGTGTGCAAACATTGAATGGTTCACTAAGTTGCTCAGGAATAATATCAAAGTTCATGGCAATATATAGAGTTATAAAAGATAAACTCTGTCCTAGGTCTAGCAATGCATAAACAGTAAAGTCAAAGACCTGAATCATATAAATGCCAACATTTTGTGAATTCTCATGCTCTTGGCGACTCCTGAGAGCACACAAGCATTTTATTCCCCCGACAGTACCGAAAGTAGCTCCCCTAGGTGCAACCGTGTTAGGTGGAGCAATTGATGAAGACTCAGCTCTAGTGCCCCCATTACAACTTCCTTGCTTATTCTTTGGACACTCTGTTATGAAATGCACGATCTGAAAGCACTTAGAACAACCAGTGGAACCCTCACAACAAATACCGGAGTGGTTTCTACAACAATTAGCGCAGATAGGAGGCTTATTACCCCCTTGAGCCAAACTATCTTGTTCATACGCAGGTTTAACCCTGGAATTTTGACCATAGTACTCATTTGTGTTCTTAGGTGCAGGTGCATTAGCAGATCTTGGGGCAGGACCCTTCTGTTTATATTGGATGGATGACCGGTTGGCATCACTCTTCTGCTAAACGGACTCATTACCAATCTTAGCTCTCTTGCTTCTATACTCTTCTCTGTTCCTCAAATTCTCCTCTTCAACCTGCTACACATAGACCATCAACCTGGATATGTCCATGTCACTTATCAGCATCACAACCCTGCCCTCTTTGCTTGATAAACGACCTAAGTCTGCGACAAACAAGCTCATTCTGCTTCTCATGTCCTTAGCCATTACAAGAGCATAGCGGGACAGTTGGATGAACTTCAACCCATGCTTATGAACACTCAACGAATCTTATTTGAGTGTAAAAAACTCTTGTACCTAAGCCTCTTTCAATTCTCAGGGAAAAAAATGCCCCAAGAAAGCTTCTCCAAAATAGGCCCAACTCGGATGTGGTGCATCCTCATATCTACCCTCTTTCCACTTATAGAACCAATTCCTAGCCAAATTTTTTAGTTGATATGCAACTACCTCAACTCTTTCAATGTCAGCAATACGCATCACATCAAAAACCTTTTTTTAGTTCCTCAATAAAATTCTCCGAATCCTTAGTAGTAATCGAACTCGTGAGTCTTAGAGGTTTCATTCTCAAGAATTCACGAGTCCTTGAAGTGTTAGCCTGCTCTTGCCTAGCTCACCTTTTTTTATCCTACTTGATTAGTTAACTTAGCTTAACATTCTGATAGCCTCACGAAACTCAACGTTGGTAACTTCCCCCTAAGGTTGCACTTCAGGTGCATTGGGCAACTCTGGTATCTGTACATTCCTTCTAGCTAGATGAACTCTTGTTACTCATCGTGGAGGAACGGTTATATGAAAATACACACAAGGACGAATTAGATAGAAACTTTTAGGACCCGTTTGGTAGGAGGTATTAATCAAAAGAATCCATGTATTAAAATTTAGTCCAAGAAAAACATTGTTTGGTTAATTTATTTATCCTAATCCATGGATTAGTTATACCTCATACAAGGTCTTATTTTATCCCTAGGAAAGGGAGGGATAGCTAATCCAAGGTTTAGCAATCCTTGGATAAGACCCTAAATGACTAAATTATCCCCAAATCTTTTTTCCTATTTTTTTGTAATCCACGTTCTTTTTTATTTATATGAGAATATTAATGTACCGTGGTTTTACGGTACTTCCAATGCTTTCTCCTTAAGTTTAGTGTGTGTCTAAGGCCTCTTTGTAGTAGTTTTAATGTATTTTTATCATTGTTTGCAGGAAAACTGTCCAAAATGGAAACGTAGAAGACTGTGCTGAAATCAGTGCAAAATTGGTGACCTACGGAGCCATCGACGGTCCGTAGGTGGTGAGCGTCGACTGCAAATTTAGGTTGCTGAAGAAAAATCGAGGAATTCTGACTATGTGTGGGGCTACGGAAGGGTTGACAGTCCATCGAATCATCGACAGACCATTCTCGCATACTGTTGGTGTTAACAGAATGTAGTCCCAATACCCGAGTTGAAAAGATTCTAAGTGTGGAGCAATAGAGTCCATCGACGGACCGTAAGGCCATTGACGGACTGCCGATGGGGTCCGTCGATGGTAACAGAATGATTGAAGAAAATGGCAGCTGAAAAAGAGTTCAAGTATGGACCGACGGAGGCGTCGAATCCATCGACGGACCGTCAGTAAGGTCGTCGACTCGAGACGCGTTCTGGACAGATTTTTCCTTATTTAGGTTTCCTTTGATTTTAGGACTCTATTATTATAAATAGGACTAAAAACCTCGTTTTGGGGTTAGACTCTTTACTATTTTTTAGATTTGTTTTGTTGGAAGTTGAACTTTGGGTTTTGGATAATACTTCACTTTTTTCGGAATCGGCTCTTACAATATTTTCTTCAATTCAAGTGATATTTCAGGATTTTATGCAATCTTGTGAAAGTAAATACATGAATTCTTGTTTAATAAATATGAATTGTGTAATTCTTAACATGGATAACTAAATCCACAACTAGGGTTGTGGGAACCATGGGTAATTAACAAAGTAAAACTAGCTAAATAATAATCTAGAATAGTTTCTTGCATGTATTGATAATTCTTTCGTGTAGAAGTCTTTTTAAGGGTGGACAACGTTAGAACTCGCCTTGTTGCTACTTGCCGAACCAAGGAGGTAGATAATAAGAAAAGAATTATCAATGTAGATTTAGTATACACTATCTAATAGGCTAGTTTCAATTGGTGCAAAGTAGTAACTTAGCCATACATTGAATATGATGCTTAATATGAGATAAAAGGTAAGGTTTAGTAATGTATACACACGTAGCCGGACCAAGGTGTATAGTGAAATTCCCTAGTTGCAGGACCAAGGAATTAGGGATACATAACTTACCATTTTGCATGCAAGATACTAGGAAAGAGTTGTTGTAGCTAGGGTTACTGCGTTATGAACCTATATGGAACACTTACGCCCTAGTTTCTCTCATCACTTGATAAACATAAATATTTGAACTTGCTACTTGTTTACTTAGAATTAATTAAATACTTTTGTTACATAAAATCCCCCCTTTAATTGTTTGTTTTCGGAAAGGACTTGACTAAATAGAAGTAATCATAGATTAAAGTTAAGTCTAAACCATTTTCCTCGTGGGATCAACCCCGACCTAACATTTGGGTTCTTTACTTGATACGATCGCTTATACTTCTTTAGGGAAGTGTAATTTGAGTGTATCAAATTTTGGCGCCGCTGCTGGAGAAAGTAGCTTTTAGATTAACTTTAAGCACATTACCGAAATTTAGTCAACAATTTCCTTATTTTTCTTTTTCTTTTTGTTTTTGTCTCTCGCAGGTCTAACTTTAGCGTATGCCAAGCACACGGAGTCGAGGAGAACCCATAGTTTCACACGATCCCAAACTGAACCGTACACTGCACAGAATGAACAATCCACGCAATCCAGCTAATCTCGAGGATGAGTTCAACCGTCAACTTCCACCGCCGGTTGAAGCTCATGATTAAGTGTTGGTTGAGAACCCTGGTGAAGGTGAGGTGAGGAGGCAACCTCCCGCCCCACGCCCTCAAGAGTACTATAGGGGAAATGTCAACATCACTGAATCTGATGGGCCACTTGTCCTACCTCCTCTACAACATGGTCATACATTCGTGGCAACTAGTAGCTTGATGCAGATGCTCACCGCTAGAGGTCTGTTTTCGGGGCTACCATCTGAGGATCCACATGCTCACATCGCCAAACTCAGGTCGGTGTGTAAGAGTTGTGTAGGGAGGCTTGAATTGGACATGGACGTCATTGGGTTAAGAGTGTTCCCTCTCTCACTAACGGGAGAGGCTGCTATATGGTTTACTGAGCTTCCCTATAACTCAATCTATACATGAAACCAATTGAGGGATGTGTTCTTAGCACGTTACTATCCGGTTTCAAAGAAGCTCAACCACAAAGATAGAGTGAACAACTTTGTGGCATTACCAGGGGAGTCAGTAAGCAGTTCTTGGGATAGGTTCACCTCGTTCTTGAGAAGTGTCCCAAACCACCGTATTGATGATGAGTCACTGAAAGAGTATTTCATCAGGGGCAAGATGATAATAATAAAGCGGTGTTGGATACGATTGCGGGTGGTTCTTATGAGGAGTGTACTTATGCAAAGATCGCTGAGAAATTAGAGAAAATCTTCCAAAATAATAAATTTGGAGCACTAGGAAGTCGGATACTGGGAGAAACACTTTTGCAGTACAATCTTCAAACAACCCAGCCGCATATGAGATTAGTTAAGAGATGGATCAAATGAGAACTGAGCTTGGGTGCAGAAAAGGTAAATACGGCAAATTACTTGGCTAAACCACCACCGCCGGTTGATGAGTACTACTATGAAGAAGATTATTATGAAGTGAATGAGCAGACAGGGGGGTTTCCGACCGAACGCCCAAGGCCCCAATCAGGAGAATTGACGCCAAGGTCAAGGAAATCAAGGTTGGAACTATGGTAATTACAACCGAGAGGGTCACTATGTTCGAGATGGAAACTACAACCGTGATAACAACTTCAACCAGGGTAACTATGGTAACAGAAACGATTGGAGTGGGCCCTATGTTCTACCTCAAAATCGTGAAGTTGCTCCTAGAGATGGTGGAGGTAGTATGGAGCGAGTTGAGGATATGTTACAGAAGATGATGATGAGGTTTGATGCTAGTGATGAGCACGCTAAAGAGTTGAGAAGTGATTTAGCGAATATTGGGCAAAAGGTGGATGCACATGCAATCTCAATTAAGCATCTTGAGTTGCAAATGGCTCAATTGCCTTCTACTGTGAACCCACTTCAACCGGGTACTCTTCCTAGCAACACTGTTCAAAATCTGAAAAATGATAGACATTGTATGGAAGTCACTAGTTGAGGTGGTAAGTAAACCCTAGATCCACCTATGCCGTGTGGCATAGAAAATAAAATGAGAAGAGAATATGAGGTAGTAGAAGCTAGTGGTGAGTTGGTAGATGAAGCTGTAAAAGAAGCAGAGAAGCGCCAAACGGTGACTCCCATTCCAAGACCACCACCACCATTCCCGCAAAGGTTGGTGAAAAAGATCGAGGAAGGTAAATACCGGCGTTTTATTAATATGTTGAAACAACTTTCCATCAATGTTCCTTTGATAGAAGCTCTTGAACAAATGCCCAGTTACGCAAAGTTCATGAAAGATATGGTCACTAAGAAGTGATTGGTTAGTTTTGAGGATGATGATAGGATGCAACACTGTAGTGCTATTGCTACAAGGTCTCTAGTACAAAAGAAAGAAGATCTGGGTGCTTTTACTATTCCATGTACAATCGGGTTGTTACACTTCGCTAAAGCATTATGTGATCTTGGGGCAAGCATAAATCTCATGCCTCTATCCATCTACAAAAAGTTGGGTTTGGGTGATCCAAAGTCCACTACAATGCGGCTATTGATGGTCGATCAAACAGTCAAGAGTCCTATTGGGATACTCCACGATGTGTTACTGAAGGTGGAGTCGTTCATATTTTTGGCCGATTTTGTGATTCTTGAATGTGAGGTGGATTTTGAGGTGCCTATTATTCTTGGGAGGCCATTTCTTGCTACCGGTCGCGCCTTGGTTGACATGGAGAAAGGGCAGATGAAGTTTAGGTTAAACAATAAAGAAGTGACTTTCAATATTTGTAGGTCCATGAGGTATAGTAGTGAGCTCTAATCGGTATCTGCGATATCCTACATAGTTGAGAGTTCGTTAGAGGTCCAAATAGAATAACGTCTTGGTGTTGAGGCACTAGCAACAGTGATTATGAACTTTGAGAGTGCTGGTATTGAAGAGTATGGGTCATTGGTTGCAGCACTTGATCGAGGTGATGTTCGGTTCAAACCCAAGAAATTGGAGATAGATATGACGCACCGCGAGTCTCCACCCGCAAAACCATCTATTGAGGAGGCTCTAAAATTAGAGCTTAAGGCTCTACCACCTCATCCGAGGTATGTATTCTTGGGAAAATGTGACACTTTGCCGGTTATTATTGCATCAGATTTGAATGAGCACCAAGTTGAGTGTTTGGTGGAAGTGTTGAAGAGGTTCAAGAGAGCTATTGGGTGGACTATTGCGGATATTATTGGGATCCCTCCCGGTATTTGTTCACATAAAATCCAACTCATGCCCATCATCAACCAAGTATTGAGCAGTAGAGACGTCTAAATCCACCTATGCAGGAGGTAGTGAAGAAGGAAATTATTAAGTGGCTGGATGCCGGAGTCACATATCTGATTGCTGATAGTAGTTGGGTATGCCCTGTTCAGTGTGTGCCCAATAAAAGGGGAATGACTGTGGTCCCTAATGAAAAAAAATGAGCTTGTTCCAATGAGGCCGGTGACCGGATGGAGACTGTGTATGGATTATCGGAAATTGAATGCATGGACTGAGAAGGACCATTTTCCTATGCCCTTCATGGATCAAATGTTGGATAGACTTTCATGTAAGGGGTGGTATTGTTTTCTAGATGGCTATTCGGGTTACAATCAAATCTCTATTGCACCGGAAGATCAAGAGAAAACCACTTTCACTTGTCCTTATGGGACTTTCATGTTCAAGAGGATGCCGTTTGGGTTATGTAATGCACCGGCCACTTTTAAGAGATGTATGATGTCGATGTTTTCTGAATGGTGGAAGACACTAGTGAGGTGTTTATGGACGTTTTTTTAGTGGTTGGCGACTCTTTTGAGCGTTGTTTGAGTCACTTGGCCGAGGTTCTTAAGAGGTGTGAAGATTGCAACCTTGTGCTAAATTGGAAAAAATGTCACTTCATGGTGAAAGAGGGTATTGTATTGGTCCATCGCATCTCAGAGAAGGGTATTGAGGTGTATCGAACTAAAGTCGAGGTGATAGAGAGAATTTCTCCACCCATCTCTGTAAAAGGTGTGAGGAGTTTTCTTGGGCATGCGGGCTTCTATCGAAGGTTCATCGATGCTTTTTCAAAGATTGCACATCCTCTGTGCAAGTTACTTGAGAAACAGTGTAAGTTTTATTTTAGTGAATCATGTCTTACGGCATTTGGTGAGTTGAAGGAGAAATTGGTGTCTGCGCCCATTATTATTTCCCCGGATTGGAGTAAGCCATTTGAGGTGATGTGTGATGCTAGTGGGGTTGCGCTTGGTGTAGGTTTGGGTCAAAGAAGGGATAAAATCCTTCACCCCTTTTACAATGCCAGTAAAGCCCTTAATGAAGCCCAAAAGAACTACACTGTGACAGAACAAGAGATCCTTGCGGTGGTCTTTGCTTTCGAGAAATTTTGCTCATATTTGCTTAGTACAAGAGTTATAGTGTATACTGATCATTCTGCTTTGAGATATTTGATGGCAAAGAAGGATGCGACACCAAGGTTGATTCGTTGGGTATTACTGTTGCAAGAATTTGACTTTTAAGTGAAAGATAGAAAAGGGACCGAAAATCAAGTTGCCGATCACTTGTCCCGACTAGAGGATGAAGCTATGCGAGAATTGGGTGAAAAGGCTGAAATTGATGATACTTTCCCTGATGAGCATGTATTGGCCGCTTCTCAAGACTTGATTCCATGGTTCGCTGATTTTGTGAATTATTTGGCTAGTGATATCGTCCCATCGGACTTGCCCTTTCATCAAAGGAAAAAGTTCATGCATGATGTGAAAAAGTTCTTTTGGGATAAGCCATATTTATATAGGAGTTATGACGATGGGCTTATTCGGCGTTGTGTGTCGGAAGTTGAGATGTTGAGTGTTTTGGAGGCATGCCACTCCTCGCCTGTGGGTGGGCATCATAGTTGTATCCGGACAGCCCATAAAATCTTGCAATGTGGCTACTATTGGCCAACCATCCACCAATATGCTCATGAGTTGCCCAAGGCATGTGATAGGTGCCAAAGAGATGTAGGTGTTTCTAGACGGCAAGAACTCCCTTTAAATCCCATTCTTGTAATTGAGTTGTTTGACGTGTGGGGTATAGACTCTATGGGACCCTCTGTGAGTTCTTATGGGATGAAGTATATTCTTGTGGCGGTTGATTATGTGTAAAAATGGGTGGAAGCCATAGCACTTGCAAATAATGAAGGGAAGAGTGTCACCGCGTTCTTGAAAAAGAATATATTTTCCAGGGAAACTCAAGTCCAAATGGACTGGTCCATTCTTGATCACCCAAGTTTTCTCTCATGGAGCGGTTGAGTTGGAGAATAAGGAGGGTGTAAGGTTCAAGGTGAACGGGCAACGAATCAAAATCTATCTAGGGCATGCTGAAATGCGAATGAAGTGATCGAGGCAACCCAATATGTATCCTCTAGCCAACAATAGGTTTTTTGTGATTTTATAGGCGTAGTTGCATTATTTCTGTTTTCCTACTTAATGTCACGTATCAATTTTCTTTTGCTTTCTTTTTAGAAGTGTTGGATAGAGAGTAGACTAGGGTCCGTGTCTAAAAAGTGTCTAGAAAATACAAAAAGATTAGCTTATTGGGTGTTAAGTGTGCAATTAGTATGGTGCACTGATCGACGGACCAATCGACGGACCGTCGGTAGGGTCCGTAGATCCAAGGTTTGTTTTTTTTAAAATTTTTCAAAGTTAGGGCACAAAGCACTACTGAGGGTACTGATATTGCAGCGCACACTACTGATGGTGTCCCTTCTACAGAGGGAGAGGGTTCCGAGAAACCGAACCCGCCAGCTTGTTGATCGTCGGCGCTATGCACCTCAGGTTTGCTTCATCTACCACCTTGTTTTACTTTTTTTTATGCGTTGGGGACAATTGCATGTTTTTTTTGTTGGGGGTGGGGTAAATGGAAAGTGAGTGCTAGGGTGAAGTCTTAGTAGCCCGATCCTCTCTTGGGGTTTTCTTGCCTGTTTCTTTTTCCCCAAGAGACTGGTTATTTTACTGTTGAACCAGCACGTTAGTATCTTGTACATAGTATAGATATGAAATCTGAAGGATGATGGCTAAATAAAATGATATCCCGTTTTAAAGAAAATGCTTGCATGATTAGGCATACTGAATGATGAATGTGTGGCTTTAAGCATGACATAGAAATACACCACTGCATGACCCTTAATCTAAAGCTCGAACTAGGTGTCTGATAATCTGGTAGGGTAATGAGGTGTTAAGTGAGTGTGAGGAAAGTTGAATAGTCCACCGTTGGTACTAAGCTAGAACTTGCCCGGTTAGTCCTGCTAAAAGTAATCCGTGTTAGAAAACTAGGAAAGAATCATAGGACCTCGTTCAAGATAGTCAATCTTTAGCCTAAATAAAAGAAAACCAAATGAAATTAATCCCTTCTTGATCCAAATGATTTGAGCTTAAAATGGACCTTTCTTTTCTACTCCAACTTATCTTTTCTGGGTACAATGTGTTTTCCCTGATCCCTCCTTGGACATGTGCACCTCAGCTTATGCCAAAAGCATAAGTTGAGGGTGGCTAATGCAGAAACTAATCTCGTCTTGGCCTTGACCAAACTTTGGGTATTGTGTACCTTAAATCATGGCAAAGCCATGAGTTGAGGGTGGCTATTATGAGGAATGTTCTGGAAAGTGGGGTTGAAAGAGTTAATAAAAAAAAGAGAAATAAGAAAAGAAAAGTGACTCAAGCAAATTTGAAATCAAGTGAAAATTTGAACATTTGAAAATAAAAATAAAAGAATAGTCATTTACACAAAAGGAGAAAGAAAGGAGAAAAGCAAGGCAAAGAATATAAGAATATGAAGAGTAGGGCGTAATAAATGATGAAAAGGTAGAACACTTATCCATTATGTCAAGGAGGGAAACAAGTCACTGAAATGCATCCAAATGTACCCTACCTGACCCTGAGCCTACGTTACAAGCTAAGAAAGTCCTATCGTGATCCTGAGAGTCTAATATGGTGAACTTAAAGAAGTGAAAATAAGGGCAAGCCTATGGCGACAAGTATCAATGAGGTGAGAAGTTGTTCTGAGAGTGAGTGTTGAAAAATAATTCTTATACTCAAACTGAAATTACTGTGTGAAAAAGGAGGATATTGTTTTTGAAGTAAGGACAGTAGTTACAATACTGGAAAATTGGCATCTTGGTGAGAAGATAAAAGAGGAGAGGTGTCGGTGCGTGGCGAGTCTGTGTCATAGTCTGATCCACATGAGCAAGCCTAATAGTGATATTATGCATGAACTTAATGAAAATAATCGGGATTGATAGCCAAATGATTGCAAAAGATAAAATAAGGATACTTTTGTACAAAGGTGTTGTGGTGAGTCATAGTGCATCACTTGAGGACAAACAACGAATTTAAGTTGAGGGTGTTAATGTGCCGTGGTTTTACGGTACTTCCAATGCTTTATCTTTAAGTTTAGTGTGTGTCTAAGGCCTCTTTGTAGTATTTTTAATGTATTTTTATCTTTGTTTGCAGGAAAACTGTCCAAAATGGAAACGTAGAAGCTTGTGCTGAAATCAGTGCAAAAGTGGTGACCTACGGAGCCATCGATGGTCCATAGGTGGTGACCGTCGACTGAAGATTTAGGCTTCTAAAGAAAGATCGGGGAATTCTGACTAAGTGTGGGGCTACGGAAGGGTTGACGATCTGTCGACTCATCGACGGACCATCCTGGTAAATCGTTGGTGTTAACAGAATATAGTCCCAGTACTCGAGTTGAAAAAGATTCTAAGTGTGGAGCAATGGAGTCCCTCGACGGACCGTAAGACCATTGACGGACAGTTGATGGGGTCCGTCGATGGTAACAGAATGATTGAAGAAAGTGGCAGCTGAAAAAGAGTTCAAGTATGGACCAACGGAGGCGTTGAATCCATCGACAGACCATGAGTAAGGTCGTCGAATTGAGACGCATTCTGGAAAAATTTTTCCTTATTTAGGTTTCCTTTTATTTTAGGACTCTATTATTATAATAGGACTAAAAACCTCGTTTTTGGGGTTAGACTCTTTACTATTTATTAGATTTGTATTGTTGGAAGTTGAACTATGGGTTTTGGAAAATACTTCATATTTTTCCGGAATCGGTTCTTACAATATTTTATTCAATTCAAGTGATATTTCTGGATTTTATGCAATCTTGTGAAAGTAAGTACATGAATTCTTGTTTAATAAATATGAATTATGTAATTCTTAACATGGGTAACTAAATCCACAACTAGGGTTGTGGGAACCATGGGTAATTAACAAAGTAAAACTAGCTAAATAACAATTCTAGAATAGTTTCTTGCATTTATTGATAATTCTTTCATTTAAAAGTCTTTTTAACGGTGGCCAACATTAGAACTCGCCTTGTTGCTACTTGCCGGACCAAGGATGTAGATAATAAGAAAAGAATTATCAACGTAGATTTAGTATACACTATCTAATAGGCTAGTTTAAATTGGTGCGAAGTAGTAACCTAGCCATTACATTGAATATGATGCTTAATATGAGATAAAAGGTAAGGTTTAGTAACGTATACACACGTAGCCGGACCACCTACACGTAGCCGGACCAAGGTGCAGAGTGAAATTCCCTAGTTGCCGGACGAAGGAATTAGGGATACATAACTTACCATTTTGCATGCAAGATACTAGGAAAGAGTTGTTATAGCTAGGGTTACTGCGTTATGAACCTATGGGAAACACTTACACCCTAGTTTCTCTCATCACTTGATAAACATCAAATATTTGAACTTGCTACTTGTTTACTTAGAATTAATTAAATACTTTTGTTACACAAAATCCCCCCTTTAATTGTTTGTTTTCGGAAAGGACTTGACTAAATAGAAGTAATCGTAGATTAAAGTTAAGTCTAAACCATTTTCCTCGTGGGATCGACCCCAATCGAACATTTGGGTTCTTTACTTGATACGACCGCTTATACTACTTTAGGGAAGTGTAATTTGAGCGTATCAAATATTTATAAATATTCATTTAAATTTTCCAAATTTATTGTATGTAATTTGATGATTTCACAAACTAATATTTTTTTCTCCATGTTTGAGTTGTTATATTGGGTTGATTTTTTTGGTTTATTTTTTAAAATGTAGTTCGTCGATTGACAACTTGAACTATTTTTTTATTTTTAAAATAATTTTCGTGTATTTGAACAATTTAAGTAGCCTTAAATCCATGTTAAGTTCAAGGTATATTTGACCGACAAAAAATTAGAAATATACCGTGTGATATCTCACACCTCAAAATTAATAATATTTTATATATATATATATATATATTTAGTATTTAACTTGACTAGTGAAATAAAATATAAAATTTCACAATAACTCAATGGTTAATAGGTAATACAGTTTTTCTAAAGTTTTAAACCAAACATAAGACTAGAGGTTAAAACAATGAACCAACCACTTGATAAAAACTAATCCATGCATTACTTAACCCAGCATTACTTAACAATGCATTACCAATCCATGCGTTAGTAATCCCTGCATTATGCATCTTTGTACCAAACGACCCCTTAGAAATAAACTCTAACGCACGGAAGGAAGATTATAGAAGGGAAGTATTTCCTAAATGTTGCAGCCTCCTAATTATAGATGTGGCACGCTTCACACCGATAACTAGGACTCTACAGACATGACTTTATGGACTCCCTAGGACTCTTGAACTCTGTGCTCTGATACCAAGTTTTTCACGCCCCGAGCCTAATAACTGGACGTGGCTGACACTCAAAGACCATTGTTGGCCCCAAGCAAACCCTTGGCCTGGCTTACATAACTCAGTGGAAGAAAATATTCATATCCATAATGATCAATGGACTAAACTGAGATAGTTTAAAGGAATCAACCTTTAACTTAAACAAAATGGCCACCCAAGTCTTTAACATAGAATGATAATGTAAAGACTAATGAACTACTATCTTTCTATGAAGCCTCTAAACCACTGAGATGGATGTTGGGAAAACCCCCACAATATTCTAATGAACTAAGTGGAAAGCAATAAAAGGGTCCTCCAAAGTGCAAGGAGACTCACCAACAGACTTGAAATTCTTAAGCTGGATCAACGAGGCGATGCATGCTGATCCTGATTACCCACGTCTACATAAAAATATGATGCATGCCAACTGTCATCATTATGTTAAGTGTACGAGTATGCGAGTTGGAATGCTAAAATGACTTAAACTTGAGAAGAGTAAGAAGGAACACTTACATTGTATCATCTCAACTCATGATTAACATAACTTAATCTAACTAACTCATTTCAATATAAAGCAATTTAAAAGAAAATGTAACATAAAGAAAAGTTGTTTTGAAAACATGTTGAAAACTCTGAATGTATACAAGGATACAATTAATTATGAGATATGTGTAAAGACACAAATAAACTGATGTGTATATATAAATGCATTTTACTTTTATTTGATTTCTCTAACCAACAACCATCACTTAAGAGCTACAGTGATGATACAACTATCTACCTCACGCTTCCACCGCATCCTATACCCGGCCAAAGGTATAAGACTTGAACTATCTAATGGATTCTCTAGTCTACTGTGAAAAAGGTTCATCTAAAATGTATGTCCCTTTCCCACCCATAATGGCTACATGGTTTATGGGTGTTGTGAGTTGTGAGTTGTCTCAACTCTCCCCCATATCGGTGCTAAATACTGCTCCCAAAATATATTGTCTCTCATGTTTAAAAACATACTAGTTATGTGATTTGATATTATTGCTAAAAAAATTAGCTCAAAGGTTAACTTGGAAATCTCAGTTTTCGTGGTTGCTTCATTTAGAAAGCTATTTCTCTTTAACTGAAAACTAGCTCGAAGGGTCTTTGGAAATCTCAGTTTCCCATGTTTGGGAATACTTAGTTCCCATATATTGCTTTGAATGAATACTTTACTATACTCTTAAATGAACTCAATCTTAAGTCATAAAATATAGTTAAAATGTTTGTGAAAAGACTTATAAAAGCTTTAAATGAACTTCTCTTACTAGACTCTTGACTTTGATCTTAACTGCCTTTCACTTGACTCATAACTGATCCTTGAATTGAATTATGGATTCAAGGATATAGATTTGTGTTTGGAATGATTCCATGATGTTTAGGAATGATTCTAGATAGCTAAACATGAGAAAAGACTGAAAATCGATATTTGGGAGTGGGTTCATAACGCGGAGGCGTATTTAATTCTGGTGCGAAGAAACGTCTTTTGTGGAAAAACACCTCGTGTCAGCTCTGTGACGTGGAGCTGAAATTTCAAAAATGTGTGTTGGAAGCATGACGCGAGACTAGGTCCCAGTTTCGCCCATCAAATTTTCTTTTTTTTTTTCTTCCCCACTTTACCCAAACTCGGTTCTTTCTCTTAATTTACTTTTAGATACATATACCCAATCTAAGAACCTAACCCAAACTGACGCTATAACACGATGTAACGAATTCAATACATACTAATTTAGGCTAATTTAATGACAACACATGATTTCAAGAACAAAGTATCAAGATATCAATATTCTAATGATTTTAGGATGAATAGAAACTGAAATAATATGCTTGGCATGTGGGAGAACGATCCCAATGTTATGAGATCCTAACATACATGATTGAAGCAAGTTACTTAGTCAAAACACCAACATTTTTGGTTGATTTTGATGATTTTGCCCTTTTTCCCTTCCTCTTTTTCTTCTCGTTTCCCCTTAGCTCTAGCGTGAAAATTTGAAATTTCTAAAACTGACCAAGTTAGGTCTTAACCAATATTAAACTCCTAAAAATGGAATAAAATAATAGGGTAGCTAAAAGACTAAAATACCCTTAAAAATCCCGGATTGGACATTTCCTTAATCCATCAGCCCAACTTCCAAAGGGCATAACTTACTCATACAATATCTAAATCGCGCAAACTGGACGGCGTTGGAAATATGATTCCAAGAGCTTTACAACAATATCTGGAACTACACTTAACTCTTCCTGAACTAGGATTTATGATGGTTTGAAAATGACCAATACTCACTTTCTTAACTTAGGAAAATTTTCCACATTTTTTCCTTTCTTTCCAAAATTAAATATTTTTAGCTTCTGAGCTTATTCTTAAACATTTAAAATTTTGAGATGTTACAAGTGGTACCCGAAACTTCTGCAGTAATTTCAGGGCTGGCGCCCTGCGCTACTCAATGCGCTAGGGACAACAGGTCTTTTCCTTTACCTTCCTTCTTTCCGGGTGTGTTCATTCGAATCATATCTATGTTCTCTTCTTGATTTTAACTCATTTATCCTTGATACATCCTAAATTTCCTAATCACATTTATTTATTCACATTTCAAATCAAAGAAAAGTTAAGAGAAAAATCCAACAGGTCCATTTTAGTCATTTTAAGAATTCTTTTGCAATTGATTATAGATTTGAACTAAATCTTCACTAAATGAGAATGAGGAGAGTTGTATTCATGTCTTAAAACGAGAATAAGGGAACGAAGCATTTCCAAGGGTGACACTTCAACATTTGAAAGAGAGAAACATTGATTTCTAAATGAGTTTATGAGGAGTTTTTGAGTATTACCTCTTCTAAAATGATCTTTTGAGTAGCTCCCTCAAATTGACGAAGAGTTACATTTTATACATTTGTGAATGCATATATATTTTTTGGAGAAGTTTGAGCACCGATATGGGGACGAGTTCAGACAACTCGAAATGCTCATAAACAATGTATGCTAAGATGTGTAAATTATCATACTTTTTAGATGAATCATTTGTGCCTTCCGACAAAGCTTAGTGGATCCACTTAGTTGATGTATTATATACCCCGAAAAGGTATAGGATAGTTGTGAAGGTATGGGCGTGACATTGTATCATCATATGTATCATAGTGATGGTTATCGGTTAGAAAATATCCCAAATAATAGTAAAGAGTATGTTATTGTATTTTTATACATTTAGTTGATATGTAATGTTTTACAAGCTTTATATATTGCATCTCTTATTATTGCTTTCATATTGGAGTTGAGTATTTTCTTCCCATGTTATTAGTTCAGCTATATCTATTTTTACTTTTCCCTAGCATGCTCGTATATTCAATGTACTTACATCATTCGATCTACATCTTTCTATGATGCAGATACAAGTGTTCAGAGCCATCAACTATCGGTTTGTTCATACTATTTGTACTTCAGATAGCGTTGATGACCCTCTTTGCATTCTGGAGGTCTTCACATTATTATATTCTATTTTGTTAAGTTGTCGAGTGTCTTATCCCAACTTTTATCTCAGTACTTAGAGGATTCATAGACACTAGTAGTTGAGTTTTTCTCACTATTCCCTTGCTGATGTTTTGAGTCTTGGAATCAATTGTTCATGTTTAAAAAAGCATGTCAAAACATTTTTGAGTTTATATATTGTTGAGACTTTTGAGTTGATTTTTATTTTTGAAGTTCCTATTTTTCTTGAGTAAGTCTTCAGCTAAGTAGTTATTCAGGCTAAGGATTCACGTGATAGTTCTCAAGTACCGATAACGTCTAGGGTGTAGTCTCGGGGAGAGACAATAGTTGATATACATTTGATCAAGAGTATATATATTATTGGGAGTAGTATTTAGCACCTATATGGTTGAGAGTTCAGATAACTCACATCCCCTATAAACCATGTCTTGCCAACATGGGTAGAAGATCATACTTGTTAGATAAATATGTATAATTAGTGGATCCACTTAATTGAGAGGTTCTATAACCCGGCACAATATAGGACAATTATGGTAGTATGGACAAGATGTTGTATCATCACTTAGTTCCTAGTGATGGTTGTTAGTTAGAAAAATCTCCCAGTAGAGTTAAAGTGCATTTTAATATATTGCTTATTATGTTGATGTCATGACTGGAATCTAGACCCCAGACGAGACCGGCGTCGTTGACCTCTCAAAGGTCACAGACAAGCCTACTTACGTCATTCTTACTTCATCTAGGTTAATTTTAGAGGAAAATTTGAAACTTTCTGTTTCTTAACATACTTATTAAACATTCTCATCATTACATAATTGTTCACCATCAACCATCTTATATTAAGATCATCAAATGAAAGAAATACTGTAATATAGTAATAAAGATGTATTTGCCAAAATGGCACCAATATAATGTCTGAATAAAACAGGAAAGAAACACTAGTGGAACATGCTCCACTAGCTCAACTCTAAAACTAAGCTATAATATAAATGGCAGCATCCTCGAAAGCATGAGGGCCTACCAAGTCCAAATGAATGCTCGACGTCCGGATAGCTTCAGCGTCAACCTGTAGCTCTAGCGTCCACCTGTGCCTGCACCTAAAATTGTAGAGTTGTATAGGGTTAGTACAGACTTGTACTAAGTATGGGTATATGCAAGCACAGACCAAGGACATGCATGAGAAAAGATATCTCTTTCCTAACAACATGATTATGGAAAGTCAAATCAGTGGACTTGCCAAATTGGGATTAGGAAAGTTAGTGAACCTTCCAAATTTGGATTAGGAAAGTCAGTGAGCTTTCCAAATTTAGATTAGGAATGTCAGTAGCTTTACAAATTTGGATTAAGAGAGTCATGCCATGAGAGGAACATGCATCATCATAAATATCATATTGCACAAAGCACATAACATCTTACACATAGCACATATCATAGCACATAACATATAGCACATAGCTTTTTTCATATCATTCATTCATATGCCATGAGACCTTGGAATCATGGACTTGACATTAAGACTTTCCAAATTAGGGCTCAACATATGTGACCTCAACTAGGGAGTCTTCTTTAGCAAACACAGAGTCTGCTTCATTCATTCATACGTACTTCATTTCATTTCGTTCATAGGCTAGTGTGAACACCAGCTATACCTAGGGTGTAGTTTAAGACTCTCATCGGGTTTGCTGTGCAATGATCAAGAATAACCTAGTGTCATTACCTGAGTCTAGCTCACCTCTTGATTATCCTATCCTAACACCTTTGCTATCATTCATTTCATTATGTGCTTCATCTGAGGCTGGCCTCATTCATTCATTGGGAACTTTAACTTTAACCGACATAGATCATGTGAGCATCATGAAATCCAGTGTCTCCCCCACACAGAAAAGAGGTGGAATCACCGGCCAAGGTGACCCAAAACATGCTAGCGTACATGGGAATTTAACCCCTCCAGATCCCTATATTGGCAGTATAGGTTCGAAGACCAGGAGATATAAGAAGACCCATACCCGGCAAGCCGGACTGTCTCATCTCATGAGAGTTACTTGAACCTCCACCCTTCCCGAAAGAAGGCATCACCGCTCATAGCTAGCCTATCGGTGCTCTGTATAAAGTTCCATTACATTCATCTCATACGTCGTGGAAGCTGGCTTCTAGTATGAGGACATCATAGCTCATTAGATGATTTCTCATCTCATCATTAGTATTAAGTGTGTTAAGCTCAATACTTTTATTAGAGTGTTCATAGAGACTGGTCTCTTCATTATCTTACACTCTCATAAGTGAGTACGTTTTGGTAACATTTACTTAGGCTCATTTGAGATTGATCTCATCATTTACATTAGCCTCATATCATGTTGTCACCACATTCATTATCATTAGCACCTTTGCTTTTCATAGTTACTCACCTCTTATTACGTGAATGTTCATTTCATCATATTCCAATGCACTTGGCCATTTAGTGTGTTTCACACCCTTACTTAACCCTTCTAGGGTTTCATCATTTCATTGTTCATTTCATCATTTCATTGTTCATCTCATCATATGCCAATGCACGTAGACATTTATTGTATCTTAGACTCATACTTAACCCTTCTAGGGTTCATCATTTCATTACATACATCTTAGGTTCACTTACTTTTGAACGTATGTTAGACTTATGTGTCTATACATACAAGCCATGAGGCTTCATTCATATTTGTTTAAGTGATTCATATCTTCCTAAGATTATGTGATACAAGACTTATGCATCTTGTATGTATGCTAAGATCACGGATTCGATCTAAGTAGGTGGCATTATTCTTGTATATTTAATTCACGTATGACTTATGTATCAATACGGAAGTTTGGGCAAAGGATCCCAAGTTCGAATCACTTGGATAACATTTACATTTTTCATTGATTTTATTCTTAATCTCCATGATATTGGGACTCTAGATTGAACCCCATCATTAACATTGTATCTTTATTTTTCTACTTGGTTTTCCTCTTAAGTTGGCCGAAGGGTTGTGGGTTCGAACCCCCACAACCTTTTTTTTTATTTTTCATTAACATCTTATTGCCCCTTTTCGCCCAAACCAAGAGGTTGTGGGATCAAACCCCCACAGCCTCTTTCATTTTATTCTTTATTTTTCGCTGGGCATTGGGAGGTTGTGGATTCGAACCCCACAGCCTCCTTATTTTAATTTTAATTTCGCTAGGCTGGGAGGTTGTGGGTACGAACCCCCACAACCTCCTATCTTTATTTTTAATTAAAAATCCACTAAGTTAGGCGTTTGGCAGTGAGGTTGTGGGATCGAGCCCCCACAGCCTCACTTGGGTTTTCTTAATTAATTTCACCTTCTCCTTACCAGCCTTGAGGTCGTGGGTTCGATTCCCAGCCTCAAATTTGCTTTTCTTTATTTTTCTCTTCTTTCACTTGCTGCCTGGAGGTTGTGGGTTCGATTCCCATGCCTCCCATTTATTTACTTAAATTATTTCCCTCTCCTTTCCCCCACCAGTAGCCCGAGTTCGAGTCCCTCAGCCCCATTTTTCATCTTGTTTTTTCGCAAATTGCAGTAGCCAAACGGGGAGGTCACAGGTTCGAATCCTGGTGGCCTCACCCCTTTAAAATGTATTAAATTTCCAGATTTCAACCTTCTTTTTGACCGAAATTAAGGTACACCAAGCTGGAAATTTATTCATAATTTTTAGCTTCCTTTCATCAAACTTTTCATGTTAGTTTCTTAGGGCATTTCACAAATTATTTAGTGTATAGTTAAGATTTCTTCTTTTTAAGTCCGGTAAAGACTCCTTCGATTAAATCTTCATTTTCGAGAGCCTTACTTGGTTGGTTCCAACCTTGCCAATCTCAACTAACTCCTCAAGTTAGTTGGCTTGGCTGTAGTAAGGGTTCTGAGTTCTGGTTCTACGCGTATCAATCCGTGTGAACCTTGGTCTTATCGCAAGCATTCTTGACACCTTAAGCATTTCTTATCTTTTTTTTTTTTTGGGGTTGTTACAGTTGAATTCAGAGATGAGTAAATATTTTGTAAACCATTAAATGATTTAACTCATTTATTTCTTTACATTCAACTTGAGTATATTTTATCAACTCCAATCCTTTCATTCAATTATTTCACTTCGGCTATATTGCATACTCGTATATTCAATGTAATGATGTCATTCGAATTGAATCTATTTATGATGCAGATTGAGGTGGTTAGAATCATCAAAAGACACTTCGTTGAGATGAATCATACTTCAACTAGCTCTTGGTGAGCCTCATTGCATTTCGGAGGACTGCATATTTACCTTCTACATAGTAGTTTAAAGATGTCGTGGGTCTTGTCTAGATAACCTTCTTTAATAGTAGAGGCTTCATAGACAAATAGAGTTGAGGAGTTCTTCAGTATTTACATTTCCTTGAGATGTTTTCACAAACTATTATACTTATATTACTGAGTATTTTAAGATAGTTTGAGTTGAGTACTTACTTTGAGTTTAAAGGTTTATAAAATTATGTTTTAAGCTTTTTATTGGTTGAGTAAGTCTTCTACTTAGTATTCAGCCAACACACGGGTTCGCTTGGAAATAAATAATAGTTCTTGCATGTCGACCACGTTCAAGGTGCAGGTTCGGGGCATGATAATTTGAATAAGACGTTGTTTTGTTTGTCTTTTTAAAATGAAGCTAGATAGGGTCGAGGAGGTTCATCCAATTTTCTTTTGATGAAAAATATTAATATGATTAAAATTATATTGGATTGTGGTTTCTTCTTTTACTACCATCGTAGAGAAGTAGAGAAATACCTTCTGGCCTTCACCATATTATCATTTCTGCATGAAATTTAAAAGATCTAAATTATGTGCATCGACTATTCCGGTTCTTTATAAATCTCTATCCCTAGTTCACAATAAGAAACTAAAAATACCACAACACTATATAAAAAAGCATCGTACTATGCCTCTTAACTATCACAAGTTCATTAACGAACATTTAATTTAACGTCAAATTATTATTATCGAAAATTTAGGTTATTATCAATAAAAATGTTATTACATTCCTAAAAGTTATATTGATTTAATATATATATATATATATATATATATATATATATATATATATATATATATATAATAGTGGACCATGTAACCCTTCACGAGGACTGGGGAGGCTCGTGTAAGCAAGGGAGAACCAACCACGCCCAGAGATTAAACAACGAAGTCCACCACATTCCGTGGTCTTGATAATGAGCCGTGGTAAGGTCTGTCAACCCGAACTAGAATACCCCAACCCAAGTGAAGAACCACATTGGTCTTTACGGTCCGTGCTCTTTCACACGGGCCGTGGCAGGGCTCGTGAAGGACCCCTAAAACCTAGTAGACACTAAATAGAACCACGACCCACTTGATAGGCCATAGTCCATTTGATGGCCCATTAGACACTTTAACTTCATCATTTAACCCCTATACTACATCGTTTAACTTGGTTTAATCCTAAAATTCTAATCATAACCTACCCTAATCGATTCATTGACTTAAATTCACCAAATTAAGAGAAAATGAAGCGAATAGTAGATTGTTTCCCCTTAAGAACAAGAAGGAGGTTTTCTTTTGTTCCAGCCTTGAAATTAAAGGATTATTTCTTCATAGATTTTGTCACCAGGTATGTGGTATCTCACTAGTCGATTTCTTTTATCGACTAGGTCCCTAGAATTCAATCAGATTCTTGATCCTTGATATCATGTTTAAAACTAGGATTTCTAAAAACTTGAACAATGGTTGTGATATAGCTGTTATAGTGTTCCTAATCAGATTATCATATTTTTTGTGAAATGTTGGTTATTTCTTTGCATAAAATTCAGAACCCTAGTTGTGTAGATTTTCTTAGTTCATGAATTACACTTTCTAGGTCAGTTAAACAAATAAGGATGCCTCAGATTTCAAATTTTCATTTTCAGTACATAAATGTTGCATTCTCAGTTAGCATGTCTGAATATTAAGCTTATCATGTAATTTAGTTATGTTGTGTCATACACATTTACAATTTGGAGTAGGCTTAGCATCGAGTTGGACTAGGGTTCATTGTACCCTCATAGTCCCAGAACTATGTTCGTCCATAGGAGTATAAGTCCTCCTAGTGGGCATCAAATTTTGTGATCATGCTAGTCATGCCTTTATACCCCAGGCAAGGTGTATTCGAACCTTTCAGCGGGGCATATACATTGGACTCCATGTTTGGATCACGTGGTTTTATGTCGGTTAATAGTAGCTCGCACAGTTAGACTCTAGTGCATATGACTAGGTTTTCAGTCATATTTCAGTATTCAGTTTCAGGATGTAATGATAATAATCAGTACTTGGTGATTACTTTCATTTCAGTTCATTTCACTATATTTTCGTATTTACATTGTGTTCAGATTATGTCATTTCTCAGCTATGCTTGTCCAACTTACATATTTGTACAGTTATATTCTATATCCTGCATGCTTAGTACACTCCAAGTACTGATGCATAATTTATGTTACGTCCTTTCATGATATACGTTCAAGTCCTCAGCATTCAGATCATGCGTAGATAGGTTCCCAATAAATACATAATAGCATTATTGGTGAGCCCTCATACTTCGAGGAAAATGGATATGTTTTCCATTTCAGTCTTTTATTTCAATTTCAGTTTTGCTAGGTTTAGCTGGGGACATGTCCCAGCAACTCTAGTGACTTAAAGGCTTTTTTCGACATAGTTTTAAATTTAGCTTTAACATTTGAGTGATTGTTCAGTACCACTAAACTTAGAAGTTTATTATATATATTCAAATTATTTTTGGGTATTCCCCATTATTCATTTATCTCATGATTAAGCTTCCACATAGTATCTTTTGTTTAGCTTTTTTATTATGTTTATGATATGCTAGTACAAGATTAGCTTGGGTCACTCGTGATCCTGGGTCTCGTATTAACGCCAATGGGGTAACCTCGAGAGCGAAGCTACAAATGTTGTAAGAAAACTTCACTCTCTTTGTTACTCTTATCGTGTATGAGGTATGATCCAATTTCTTTGTTGTAATCCGTCGTTATGCACTTAAGGTCATGCTTCCTTGTAGAGATTACCCATGCCATTTCATTGATAAGGTTAGGTAAATCTTTGGAGTGGTGCAAGTGATTGGTAGTGATAGGGTGGAATTGATATCCTACAAGCTTAAGGATGTGGCACACATGTGGTTTACTCAGTGGAAATACAACACGGGCTACTTTTTCTTACTCCCTATATCAGTTGTCCTTGCATTTTCAGTATATTTGTATGTTCTTGGAACTTAGTTTAGTTAGATTTCAATTTCAAGTACTTATTGGTAGGGATTGAATCTCCTTCCCTACATACTCATCTAGTTTGGAATTCATTCGAGGATGAATGTTCCCAAGGGAGAGATAATGTAACACATCGGATCTCAAAATGAAGAAAAACCTAGTTTTGACAAAATGTTGTGCAACTACCAACCAAATCACCCACGAATCGTAGGCGGGACCACGTACCATAGGTGGGGTTTCTTCGTTATATCCCAAATCTTTATAGTCTTTGATCCCAACTATATTTGACCAGTACAATCTTTTGTTAGACCGACGGACCATAGGAGAGGGTCAACCGAAAGTTAGAGGGAAATTATTGTTGGGTCAACTTAGTATGCCCATAAATTTTATCACAAAAGGAATTTAGTGTCCCCTCACCTACCAAATTATAGATAATTGAATCCTCTTTCCAACGCCACAATTTTTTTTTAAAATCCCATCTCCAAGTAAAAAGTTATGATCATTTTAGTGAAGCCCTGTTGGGCAGACTTGATCGACGACCCCTAACTATGATTGGTAAGTCAACCTACATACCGTAGTTCCCTCCGTGTATGGACTTTGTAAGAACTAAGTCAAGGTCTTTTTGGTCATTTCCCCTATGTGGGTCCTTAAACTACGTCATTTGATCCCTAATCTAAGTAGTTTTGGTCAGTTTAAGCCTAGTAACTTAGTCAGATCTTTCCCTAAGAGATTCTTTCACTAAAAATTGATAAAACTTAGGAAAAAAAGAGGAGAAAAGAGGCGACCAAAACCCTTCCGAGAACGTAACACATTTTATTCAATTCCAGCCTCAAATTTGAAAGATTTCTCAGCAGATTTCGTCACCAGGTATTTGGGATTTCACTAGTGGGTTCCTTTCGCCCATTAGGTCCCTAGAATTCAGTCAGATGCTTGATTCCTATATCTTGCTTAGACATAGAGTTTGTAAAACCTTAGATATTAGTTGTGATTTAGTTGTTAGAGTATTTCTAATTAGATTATCATGTTTTTGTGGAATCTTTGTTTACTTCTTTGCATGATACTTAGAATCCTAGTTGTGTAAATTCTTTTAGTTCATGAATGATACATGATAGGTTAGTTAAACAATTATACATGCATCGGTTTTCAAATGTCACATTATTAGTGTATGACCATTATATTATTAGATTTGGATGTTAGTATTTTGAGCTATTCAGTATTTCATTTATGTGTGTTAGATATACATATTCAGTTTGGAGTATGCTTAGCACCGAGTGGACCAGGTTTCACTGTACCCTCATAGTCCCAGAACTATGTGCCCCCATAGGTTAAATCCCCTATGTGGGCATTAGTTTTAGTGATCACGCCAGACAAGCCTTTATACCCCTGACAAGGTATATCGGTTCCTTCAATATTGTGTGTGCACCGGACATCGAGGATAGGTCATGTGGTGGTTATGTCGGTTACTAGTGGCTCCCACAGTAAGACTCTAATGTATTTGACCAGGTTTTCACTTATACTTCAGTATTCAGTCTCAACATGTTAAGTATTTGATCATTACATTTCGTTCCGTTCTTTTTTGTATATATCAATATTTCTATCATGTTTAGATTATGCCATTGCTCAGTTATGCTTTGTTCAGTTTTATGTTTTGTTCACCTTTTATCATATCATGCATGCTCAATACCTTCCAAGTACTAACGCATACTCTTCGCTACATCTTTTTGTGATGTAGCTTCTAGTCCTCAATATTCAGATCAGGCTAGATCGATTCCCAGTCCACACTCAACAACTTTAGTGGTGAATCCTCATACTTTGAGGACAATAGATATGTTTTCAATTGTAGTCTTTCATATCATTTTCAATTTTTCTAGAGTTAGCTGGGGGCATGTCCCAGCATCTCAAGTCACTTAGAGGCTTTATTCTGACATAGTTATATTTGTGTTAATTTTTGAGTGATTTTTCAGTATCACTAAGATCTTAGAATTTTGTATATATATATATTAAGACCAGTATTGGGTATTCCCCATCATTTAGTTATCTCATGATCTAGCTTTCGGATTAGTTTATCTTTTCATAGATATTTTAAGTTTTCTTATGATATTCCATCTCAGGGTTAACTTGGGGTCATTCATGATCCTAGGTCCCGTGTTTAAGCCTAGGGGTAGCCTCGGAGCATGACAGTTGTCTTGATGATTGGCGTGGGAGGGTATGTGAACCTGAACCAACAAACCCCATCCCATGTAAAAACCATGGTGTCTTTCACGGTTCGTGGTCCTTGACACGGGTTATGGAAGGCCTGGCGAATAGACCCCCATTAACTAGTAGACACAAACTAGAACCACGACCCGCTTGGCGGGTTATGGTCAATTTGAAGGCCTTTCAGCAACTCGATGGAAGGGCCCCGTCAGCTTTTATGTTAGGGTCATTTTGGTCTTTCCCCCCTATGCGTTGGACACCTAAACTACGTCGTTTAACCCCTACACTACGTTGTTTTACATAGTTTAAGCCTAGTATTCTAATCAGAATCTACCCTAATCAATTCAATCACCTAAATTAATCAAGCTTAGAGCAAAAGAAAAGAATATTCGATAATTTCCTCTCAAGAAGAAGTAGGAGGTTTTCTTAAGTTCTATCCCCGAATCGAAGGATTTCTCCATAGATTTTGTCACCGGGTATGTGGGATTGAACTAGTGGGTTCCTTTCATCCACTAGGTCCTTAGAATTCAGTTAGATTCTTGATCATTGGTATCTTGTTTAGATCTAGGGTGTCTAAAACCTTGAAGAATTATTGTGATATCGTTGCTTAGTTCATTGCATGAAATTCAAAACCCTATTATTGTAGATTCTCTTAGTTTATCAATTACACTTGCTAGGTAAGTTAAACATATAAGCATGACTCAAATTTCGAATGTTCATTTTTAGTACATAAATGTTGCATTCTCAGTTAGCATATCAGAATATTGAGCCAATCCAGTAATTTAGTTATGTTGTGTCATACACATTTCTAGTTGGGAGTAGGCTTAACATCTAGTTAGATTAGGGTTCATCGTACCCTTATAGTCCCAAAACTATGTGCCCATCCCTTAGTGGGCATCAAGTTTGGTTATCATGTGAGTCATGCCTTTATAACCGTGGAAAGATATATTGGGTCCTCTCGATGAGGCATATACATCGGACTCCGCGTTTAGCTCACATTATTTTATGTTGGTTAATTGAAGATCCCACAGTCAGACTCTAGTGCATTTGACCAGGTTTTCAGTTATATATATATATTCAGTCTCAGCATGTCATATTAATAATCAGCAGTTCTTCATTACATTCAGTTCAGTTCATTTCAATATATTTTTGTATTTACATTATGTTCAGATTATGTGATCGCTCATTTATTCTTGTTCAACTAACATATTTGTTCAGTTATATTCTATATCTTGCATGTTTAGTACATTCCACGTACTGACGCATACTCTGTCCTACATCCTTTCATAATGTACGTTCAGTTCCTTAGCATTCTGATCACGCATAGATCGGTTTTGGATCCATACTAGCATCATTAGCGGTGAGCCCTCACACTTTGAGAACAATAAACATGTTTTCTATTTTAGTCTTTTATTTCAGTTTCAGTTTTGCTGGGGACATGTCCCAGCAACTCTAGTATGTTAGAGACTTTCTCAGACGTAGTTTTAGATTCAGCTTTAGCATTTGAGTGATTGTTCAGTATCACTTAACACTTAAAAGTTTATTTTCTATTTTAAGATCTGTATTGGGGATTTCCCATCTTTCACTTATCTCGTGATTTAAGTTGTTGCATACTATCTTTTGTTCAGTTGTTTAGTATGCTTATTATATGCCAGCTCAGGGTTAGTTTGGGGTCACTCGTTATCCTAGGGCCTGTGCTTACGCCAAGGGCATATCCTCGGGACGTGTCACTTGTTCCATCAATACACCCAATGATTCATGAATAAAATTGGTAAATCTTAGTATTTCTTGATTTTACTAAGATAAAAGGCCTTAAGAAATTATTTTTAGAAAATACCAAATAGAGATCATTAATTTAGTGATATATACTACTAAAAATATTAAATTAGCAACGGAATTTGTCGGTAATCCCTAACTAATTTGTCACTAAAAACCTCCTTTATAATTCATGATTTTTCTTATATATTTTTTTGCACTAATGCATAGCTAAAGATATAATTAGCATGAAATTTTACTGTTCAGCTATGAAATTTCATCTATCGCAATTCCCTATTTTCTAGTAGACTAATATACTCTTAAACCAATAGATCATCAAGGATGAACGACAACTTTAAGATCAATACATACCTCAAAAAAAATAAAGATGTGGTTAATTTCATAAATTGTCATATAATTATGACTTTCCCACTAAAATCATATAACTCTGGAAATTTCATGAAAAAGTAATCAGAAAATGCCTACCTAATTTAGTTACACAGACTCATGTTGCCGAAAAATCCAACTTTAATTTTTCACTCAACATAAATAATCTAACTTTTTTTTGTTTATTCTTTTTTGCTTTTCTACTTGAGATTGTGTTTTCACTGTATTATTAGTGTCACGCCCCGAGCTACCCCGAGACGCGGACATGATACCTAAGACAACAAATGATCACAAACTATCCCTGCTGGCATGATCATGAGCATAGTAAAGAATATAAACTGATGCGAAAGCTAAATAATAATTTATAATGAAAAGATGGGGAATACCCATATGCTAAAACTGAGATAATATGAAAACTGATGAGTTTAATACAATGAAGTTATTAACTCAATACTAAGCTAAATCTAACTATGTCTAAAAAAGCCTCTAAACTGGACATGCCCCAGCTAAGTGTAGTAAAAACTGAAACTAAAAGACTAAATACTGAAAAGAATCATGACTATTGTTCTCGGAGAATGAGGACTCACCACTGAATCTACTGAACTAGAGATCGGAAATCAATCTAAGCGCGATCTGGATGCTGAGAACTTGAACCTACATCACGAGAAGATGTACCGCAGGTATGTGTCATTACTTGAAGGTACTAAGTATGTAGGATAGAGTAAAGCTGAAATAAAACATAACTGCACAAGCACAAAAGCAAGTATAGTAATCTACATATGATATAATGAATGTTGAGGTAACTGAATGCAATGACCAATTTATAACATGCTAAAACAAAATACTGAATATATTGATAAATGGTCAATGCAATAGAGTCTGACTGAACTGTGGTAGCTACTAATAACCGATAATAAAAACACATGAGCTAAATGTGGAGTCTAATGTATACGCCCCATCGAGAGGACACAATATACCCTGCCAGAGGTATAAAGGCATGTTGGCGTGATCACTAAACTGATGCCCACAAAGAGGACTTACAACCTACTTGGCTAGTAGTTCTTGGACTATTTGGGTACACTGAACCCTAGTCCAACTCGGTATTATGCTACTCCCAATGAATTAAGTGATTAAGACATTATGACTGAATTTCTGTAAATACTGGATACCTCAAAATTGAACATGCAAACTGAGAGTGCAATAATTAATCTAATAATTATGCGTTAATTACTGAGGCATGTATATCTGAAGTAACTAAAATATCTAACTTAAGCATGTGTAATTCAAGAACTAAAGAAATACACAGGTGGGGTTATGAAATTCATGCAATAAACTTAATAATAACTTTACAATTTGATTTGAAACATATAACTAATTAATTCATGAAATTATGTTGAAGTTCTAAAATCCCTACGTTTAATCATGATATGGGAATCAAGAATCTGACTGAAAACTAGTGATCCAATGGGTGAAAGGAACCCACTAGTAAAATCCCACATACCTGGTGATGAAATCAATGGAGAAATATTTAGATTTCAGGGCTAGAACTGCTGGAACCTTGTTGTGTTCTTGAACTAGGGTTCTTGACATTTTTTTCCTTTCTTTCTTCTAATTTTCTAAGTTTTGATACATGATTTTGACTTAGGTAAGTTCTTGTTATGTTTCTAGGCTTTAAATGACTAAAATCTGATGATTTACGGTCAAAACAACGTATCTTAGGGTTTAAACAAAGTGGAAAGTACCAAAAGACCCCTGAGTTAGTTGATGTATGATGAAACGACGACCTGGACGGACGGGCCATCGTTTAATCGACGGTCCGTTGTTCGGGTCCGTAGGTTGGGTCTGTTCAATAGGCCTTTACTAAAACGGGCATAACATTTTACTCGGAGGTTTGATTTTAGCATGGTTGGTGGCTATGGAAAGATAATTCAGTTGTCTATCTTTTAGTAGGTTATGGGACACCTAATTCATTTTGTTCTAAGAGTTATGACCATCTGAAGTTGACCCAACAACTTTTCCCCCCTAACTTTCTGCTAATTTTCACCTACGATCACACCTACGGACCATAGATCGAACGACGGTTCGTGCTGGTCAATCGTGGTTCTTGTCAGAGGGTGGTGTGAATTGGGTGTTGATCGACGGACATAGACTATGGACCGTAGTCAGTCTTACGGACCGTAGGTCTGTCCGTAGATCAAGACTTAGTCAATTTTTCTGAATTGAGTTTTGGGAGAGTTTCAAAACAAATGATAAATGTGTAGTACAGGCCGTAGATCAGACTACGGTCTGTTGATAGTGATCGTCGATTGCACCTACAGATTTTTGAAAAAATGATTTTTGGTTTGTTTTGGATATGGGGTGTTACATTATCTCCCCCTTGGAAATATTCGTCCTCGAATGAAGACTAAACTAGCTGAAATAGATGGAGAGAGCTGCAATCCCTATTACTAAACATTGAGGACTGAGTTTCTAACTTGATTAAGTTCCAAGAACATGCAAATATGCAGAAAATGCAAGTACAAACTAAGGGAACATGATTCTAAGGCTTAATTTAAACATGAATAACTGAAAAAATGAAGAGGAACTATTACCTCAAGGTGGAGTGGAATCGGAAGGAAAGAAGTGAGGATACTTGGCTTTCATGGTTGCTTCTACTTCCCAAGTAGCTCCCTATACGGACTAAATCCTCCACAAAACTTTGACTGAAGCGACTTCTTTGTTTCTCAACCTCCTAACCTGATGGTCAAGAATCTCAACTGGTACATACTCATAAGAAAGACTATATTTCACCGCCACACTCTCTAATGGCACTACAGAGGCTGGGTCACACACACACTTCATCAAGAGTGAGATGTGGAAGACCGGACGCACTGCTGCTAATTTTGTTGGAAACTCTAACTCATATGTCACCTTGACAATCCCTTTTAAGATATTGTAAGGGACTATATATCTATGACTGAGCTTCCCTTTTTTGCCAAATCTCATCACCCCTTTCATTGGTGACACTTTCAAAAAAAACCAATCATCAACTTGGAACTCTAGTTCCCATCTCCTTACATTTGCATAAGATTTTTGACGACTTTAGGCTGTCTTAAATCTATCTCTAATGAGTTTCACTTTCTCCATAGCATCAAGGACTGAATCTGGCCCTATAAAAGCTACTTCACCTACTTCAAACCAACCAACAGGAGATCTACATCTACGTCCATACAAAGTCTCATAAGGGGCCATCTGAATGCTGGAATGGTAGCTATTATTGTGGGCGAACTCAATCAGAGGAAAATGATCATCCCAACTACCCTTGAAATCGATCACACAAGCTCTCAACATATCCTCTTGGGTCTGAATGGTACGCTCTGCCTGTCCATCCGTCTGCGGATGAAATGTTTTGCTAAGGTTAACTTGAGTACCAAGACCCTTATGAAACGACTTCCAGAAATGAGAGGTAAACTGAGGACCTCTATATGAGATGATAGACAAAGGAACCCCATGAAACCTCACAATTTCATTAATGTAAAGCTTGGCATAGTCCTCTGCCGAATCTGTAGTCTTGACCGCCAAAAAGCGAGAAGACTTATTCATCCTATCAACTATCACACAAATTGAGTCATGCTGTCTGCGAGTACGCAGTAACCCTCTGATGAAATCCATATTGATCACTTCCCACTTCAATGTAGGAATGTCGATCTCTTGAGTCATACACCCTGGTTTTTGATGTTCTACCTTGACTTGCTGGAAATTGGGGAACTTACTCACAAAATCTGTTATATCCCTCTTCATCCCATTCAACCAATAGACTTCCCGCAGATTGCGGTACATCTTATTGGCACCTAGATGAATAGAATATTTGGATTTGTGGGCTTCTACAAGAATATTATGTCTCAACTTTCCCACATTAGGAACAAACAATCTACCCTGGTAGCGAAGTACACCATCTCCCCCTTGGGAGAAAGACTCCACTCTCTGATTATGGACTGCACCCTTAAGTTCAACCAAGATTGGATCACTGTCTTGATTTTCCTTAACCTCCACTGCCAAAGAAGATTCTGCCCTATTTTGAACTATTACACCACTATCTGATATTCTCATAATGCGAACTCCTAAGCGAGGAAGCCTGTGAATATCCTTCACTAGCTCCCTCATCTCTTCCTCAACAGGGGCAACAATACCTATAGATAGTCTACTAAGAGCATCTGCTACTACATTCGCCTTACCAGGATGATAATGCACACTCATATCATAATCCTTAAGGAACTCAAGCCATCTCCTCTGGCGAAGATTCAACTCTTTCTGGGTGAACACATACTGAAGGCTCTTATGGTCAGTGAACACATCTACATGAACACCATACAAGTAGTGTCTCCAGATCTTGAGTGCAAACACCACTGCTGCAAGCTCGAGGTCATGAGTTGGATAGTTATTCTCATGAACCTTAAGTTGTCTACAAGCATAAGCTATAACCTATATCGCAGCATCAACACACAACCTAGGCCCACTCTGGATGCATCACAATAGATCACATAGCCATGTGAAACCTCAGGTAGAGTCAAGACAAGAGTTCTAGTCAATTTAGTTTTTAGTTCTGAAATCTTTTCTCACAATAATCTGACCATTGAAACTTGACTGTCTTCTGAGTCAACCTAGTCAATGGTGAGGCTATGGATGAAAATCCTTCCACGAACCCTCTTTAATAACCCACTAGACCTAAGAAACTTCTAATATCTGTAGAAGAGGTAGGTCTGGGCCAATGTTTCACTGCTTCTATCATCTGTGAATTCACTCGGATCCCTTCGCTAGATACAATGTGACCAAGAAAAGCAACAGATTGCAACCAGAACTCATATTTGCTAAACTAAGCAAATACCTAGTGATCTTTGAGAGTCTGTAGAATAATTCTAAAATGACTCGCCTGTTCTTCCTCATTACCAGAGTAAATGAGGATATCATCAATAAAGACGATAACGAACAAGTACAAGTACTGCTTGAACACTCTGTTCATCAAATCTATGAAAGATGCAGAAGCATTGGTTAGTCAAAACGACATAAATACAAATTCATAATGACCATACTGAGTTGTGAATGTTGTTTTCGATCTGTCACTATCTTTGACTTTGAGCTAATGATAACTTAATCTGAGGTCTATGTCACGACTGGAATCTAGACCCCAGACGAGACCAGCGTCGTTGACCTCTCAGAGGTCGCAGACAAGCCTACTTACGTCATTCTTACTTCATCTAGGTTTATTTTAGCAGAAAATTTGAAACTTTTTATTTCTTAACATACTTATTAAACATTCTCATCATTACATAATTGTTCACCATCAACCATCTAATATTAAGATAATTAAATTAAAGAAATAATATAATATAGTAGTAAAGATGTACTTGCCAATATGGCACCAATACAATGTCTGAATAAAACAGGAAAGAAGCACTAGTGGAACATTCTCCACTAGCTCAACTCTAAAACTAATCTAGAATATAAATGGCAGCATCCTCAAAAGCATGAGGGCCTACCAAGTCCGGATGAATGCTCGACGTCCGGATAACTTCATCGTCAACCTGTAGCTCTAGCGTCCACCTGCACCTGCACCTAAAATTATAGAGTTGTATAGGGTTAGTACACACTTGTACTAAGTATGGGTATATGCAAGCACACACCAATGACATGCATGAGAAAAGATAGCTCTTTCCTAACAACATGATTATGGAAAGTCAAGTAAGTGGACTTGCCAAATTTGGATTAGGAAAGTCAGTGAGCTTTCCAAATTTGGATTAGGAAAGTCAGTGAGCTTCCAAATTTGGATTAGTAAAGTCATGCCATGAGAGTAACATGCATCATCAAAATTATCATACTGCACACAACACATAACATCTTACACATAGCACATATCATATTGCATATAGTTTCTATCATATCATTCATTCATATGCCATGAGACCTTGGAATCATGGACTTGACATTAAGACTTTCCAAAATGAGGGCTCAACATATGGGACCTCAACTAGGGAGTCTTCATTAGCAAACACAGAGTCTGCTTCATTCATTCATACGTACTACATTTCATTTCGTTCATAGGCCAGTGTAAACACCAGCTATACCTAGGGTGTAGTTTAAGACTTTCATCGGGTTTGCTGTGCAATGATCAAGAATAACCTAGTGTCATTACCTGAGTCTAGCTCACCTCTTGATTATCCTATCCTAACACCTTTGGTATCTTTCATTTTATTATGTGCTTCATTTGAGGCTGGCCTCATTCATTAATTGGGAACTTTAACTTTAACCGACATAGATCATGTGAGCATCATGAAATCCAGTTTCTACCCCACACCGAAGAGAGGTGGAATCACCGGCCAAGGTGACCCTAAAACATGCTAGGGTACATGGGAATTTAACCCCGCGAGATCCCTATATTGGCAGTATAGGTTCGAAGACCAGGAGATATAAGGAGACCCATACCCGGCAAGCCAGACAGTCTCATCTCATGAGAGTTACGTGAACCTCCGCCCTTCCCTAAAGAAGGCATCACCGCTCATAGCTAGTCTATCGGTGCTCAGTATAAAGTTCCATTACATTCAACTCATACGTCATGGAAGCTGGCTTTTAGTATGAGGACATCATAGCTCATTAGATGATTTCTTATCTCATCATTAGTATTAAGTGTGTTAATCTAAATACTTTCATTAGAGTGTTCATAGAGACTGGTCTCTTCATTAACTTTACACTCTCATAGGTGAGTACGGTTTGGTAACATATACTTAGGCTCATTTGAGATTGTTCTCATCTTTTACATTAGCCTCATATCATGTTGTCACCACATTCATTAACATTAGCACATTTGCTCTTCATAATTACTCACCCCTTTTTACGTGAATGTTCATTTCATCATATGCCAATATACTTGGCCATTTGTGTGTTTCACACTCTTACTTAACCCTTCTAGGGTATCGTCATTTCATTACATAATAATCATTTTCATCGGCTGCAAATGCACTAGACCATTTAGTGTGTTTTACACTCATACTTAACCCTTCTAGGGTTACATCATTTCATTACATACATCTTAGGTTCACTTCTTTAAAACGTATGCTAGACTTATGAGTCTATACACACAAGCCATGAGGCTTTATTCATAATTCATTAAGTGATTCATACATTCCTAAGATTATGTAGTACAAGACTTATGTATCTTGTATATATGCCAAGATCTTGATTTCGATCTAAGTAGGTGGCATTATTCTTGGATATTTTGTTCACGTATGACTTATGTATCAATACGGAAGTTTGGGCAAGGAAAACCAAGTTTGAATCACTTGGATAACATTTACATTTTTCATTGATTTTATTTTTAATCTCCATGATATTGGGACTCTAAATTGAACCCCAACATTAACATTGTATCTTTGGTTTTCTACTTGGTTTTCCTCTTAACTTGGCCGAAGGGTTGTGGGTTCGAACCCCCACAACCCCTTTTTATTTTTCATTAACATCACATTGCCCCTTTTCGCCCAAACAAGAGGTTGTGGGATCAAACCCCCACAGCCTCTTTTATTTATTTTTCATTTTCGCTGGGAATTGGGAGGTTGTGGGTTCGAACCCCCACAGCCTCCTTGTTTTTGCTTTTAATTTCGCTAGAGGGTGTGAGGTGGTGGGTTCGAACCCCCACAGCCTCCTATATTTTTATTTATTTAAATTTTTCTAGGCTAAGCGTTTTGGCAGTGAGGTTGTGGGATCAGCCCCAACAACCTCACTTATTTTCTTAATTATTTCGCCTTCTCCTTTCCAGCATTGAGGTCGTGGGTTTGATTCCCACGCCTCACATTTTTTTTCTTTAATTTCTCTTCTCTCATTCGCAGCCTAGAGGTCGTGGGTTTGATTCCCACACCTTCCATTTATTTTTTAAATATATTGTTCTCTCCTTTCTCCTCCAGTAAACGAGTTCGATTCCCCCCAACCCCAATTTTCATTTCCTTTTCGCGAATTTACAGTAGCCAAGCGGGGTCGATCAACATAATCAATATTCACAAAGTTTCGAACATGCATACTTAAACATAAACATCATGAAAACACATTTCATCCCTACTTTGTACCAGCAAACATACCCAACCTAAAATTCAATAGGAGCTAGTGACAGGGATATGCAACGGGGAACAAATCCTAGTTTTCGGAATGAATATCTAAAATCTTAAGGGGACTCTTAGGAAAGGTACCAAGAGAGAAGAAACCCATACCTTAATTTATGTTCAAACGTTGAAGTTGCTGCCCAAATGTTCTCCAAAACCACGTCCACTCACCTAAACTTTCACCAACAACTCGACGGAATCTCCCCTTGCCTTAACGTTTTTGATTAACTTGTTTTTCTTAGAGTTTTTTCGTGAGTTCTTAAAGTGTGAAGAACTTTTGTTATGGCTTCTGTTCTTCACGTTAATTGGCAGAGAGAAATAAGAGAGTTTTTTAGCGTGAAGAGGTGATAGACGTGAGAGAGTGAAACGTGTGAAGTTGTTTAGGATTAGAGGATTACTTAGTCAATTTAGGACTCTCCTTAATATTTAAAATCTGATTTAAATAATTATACATGAAAGGACCATCTTGCCATTACAAAAATAAGATTTTAATTGATAAGTAAATCATCAATTCATTGCTTCCAATGGGGCTCGAACCCGAGTGACACCTTTTCACGAAAATGGGTCACTTCGGGTCGACCCCACCCGAATTGATTCTTTAATTAAATTAATTAATTAATTAATTCCTTAGGGTAATTACAATATTACCCTTGTCCTGGAAAAGACCATTTTACCCCTGGACCCTCAAAACTCAAGATTTCTTCTTTTTAAGTCCGGTAAAGACTCCTTCGATTAAATCTTTGGTTTCGAGATCCCTACATGGTTGGTTCCAACCTGTCCAAACTCAATTAACTCCCCAAGTTAGTTGGCTTGGCCTTAGTAAGGGTTCTGAAGTCTGGTTCTACGCGTATCAATCCGTGTGAACCTTGGTCTAATCGCAAGTATTCTTGACACCTTAAGCATTTGACTTATTCATTCTTAGGGTTGTTACCCCCCCCCCCCCTTAGGAACATTCGTCCCCGAATGACACTACCACTACATATCATAATGCCAGAAAGATCATAACATAATCACTATGCACAGTCAAGCAATAACAACAAAATACGGAGAGATAAGGAAATATAGACTTAAGAGTAGGAAGTCTAACCTCAAGAGTTGAAAAGATGAGGGTAGCGGGATCTCATGTCGACCTCAGCCTCCCATGTAGCACCATCAACAAGATGATTTCTCCACAATACCTTCATTGTGGCAATCTCCTTGTTCCTCAACCGCTTGACCTGTCTGTCTAAGATCTCAACAGGTACCTCCTCATAAGACAAGTCTTCATCAACCCCCAACCCTTCAACAGGTAGAATCGATGCTGGATCACCTAGGCACTTCTTCAACATAGAAACCTGAAATACTGGATGAATAGAAGCTAGCTCCGCAGGCAATGCTAACTCATAGGCCACCTCACCCACACACTGTAGGATCTCGTATGGCCCAGCATACCTTGGACTCAACTTACCCTTCCTGCCAAACCTCATCACCCCCTTCATAGGTGATATCTTCAGATAGACCTGGTCACCAACATCAAACTCTAAGGGCCATTTTATATTATCTGCATATGACTTCTGTCGACTGTAAGCAGTAGCCAACCTGTCCCTAATCACTCTGACCTTCTCTAAGGCCTCATGAATGATCTCTGGACCCAAAATGGATGACTCTCCAACCTCGAACCACCCAACTGGAGATCTACATCTCCTATCATATAGTGCCTCAAATGGTGCCATCCCAATGCTGGAGTGATAGCTATTATTATATGAGAATTCTATCAATGGAAGATGGTCATCCCAGCTACCTATGAAATCAATCACACACGCTCTCAACATGTCCTCCAATGTCTGAATGGTGCGCTCTGCCTGCCTATCTGTCTGAGGATGAAAGGCAGTACTAAGCTTTACCTGCGTGCCCAAGCTTTTCTGGAAAGATCTCTAGAAATGTGAAGTAAATTGGGCTCCTCTATCTGAAATAATAGACAAAGGAATCCCATGCCATCTCACAATCTCATCAATGTAGAGTCTCGCATAATCCTCGGCTCTGTAGGTAGACTTCACAGGGATAAAGTAGGAAGACTTAGTCAATCTGTCCACAATAACCCATATGGAGTCATGCTGCCTCTTAGCCCTCGGAAGACCAACCACGAAGCCCATATTAATGGACTCTCACTTCCAAGTCGGAACCTCAATAATCTGAGTCAGACCGCCAGGCTTAAGATGCTCTGCCTTAACCTGCTGACAATTAGGACACTTGGCCACATATTCTGCAATGTCCTTCTTCATGCCATCCCACCAATAAATCTGCTTAAGATCATGATACATCTTGGTGGAACCTGGATGTATGGAATATCTAGAACCATGGGCCTCTGCAACAATCATTGTCTGCAAATCATCCACAACGGGTACACACAGCCTTTCCTGGTATCTAAGTATGCCATCACCTCCCAAAGAGAAAGACTCATTCATCTTCATCAACACTGAGTCCTTCAGCTCCATCAACACAGGATCTAGATGCTGACCCTACTTTACTTCAACTACCAAGGATGATTCAGAACTAGGGTGAACTGAAACACCCCCACTAGTAGAGTTAACCAATCGCATACCTAGTCTGGCCAGTCTGTGGACATCTTTCACCAACTCCTTCATCTCATCCTCAACGTGGGCTGTACTTCCCATGCTTATCCTGCTCAAAGCATCAGCTTCAACATTAGCCTTACCTGGATGGTAGTGAACATTCATGTCATAATCCTTCAACAGCTCCAACCATCTCCGCTGACGTAGATTCAACTCCCTCGGTGTGAATACGTACTGGAGACTCTTGTGGTCTGTGAATATATCCACATGCACTCCATTCAAGTAGTGCCTCCACAACTTAAGTGCAAACACCACAGCTGCCAACTCCAGGTCATGAGTGGGATAATTCTTCTCATGAACCTTGAGCTGTCTGGACGCATAGGCTATCACTTTACCAACCTACATAACAACACAACCCAAACCAACCATAGATGCATCACAATAAACAGTGTAATTCTCACCACACTTAGGCAAAGTAAGCACCGGCGTTGAAGTGAGTCTGTCCTTCAGCTCCTGGAAACTCTTATCACAAGTCTCCGTCCACTCAAACTTGGCTTTCTTCTTAGTCAAAGCTGTCAATGGGGCAGCAATGGAAGAAAAGCCCTCCACAATCCTGCGGTAGTAACCAGCCAATCCCAAAAAGCTACGGATGTCAGTGGGAGTAAGAGGCTTTGGCCAGTTCTTCACAGCCTCAGTCTTCCTGGGATCCACCTCAACGCCCTGATCGGACACAACATGACCCAGGAAGGTCACTGATCTAAGCCAGAATTAACACTTGCTGAATTTATCGTACAGCTGATGTTGTCTAAGTACCTGCAAGGTTAGTATCAAATGTTGTTCATGCTCTTCCTTGGTCCTAGAGTAGATGAGGATGTCATCAATGAATACTATGACTAAAGAGTCAAGGTATTCACGGAAGACTCGGTTCATGAGGTCCATAAATGCAGCAGGTGCATTCGTAAGACCAAATGACATGACTAAGAACTCATAGTGACCATAACGGGTACGAAAGGTTCTCTTTGGGATATCTCCATCCCTAACCCTAAGCTGATGATACCCTGAACGAAGGTCAATCTTAGAGAAGAAACTAGACCCTTGGAGCTAATAGAACAAATCATCTATTCTGGGGAGTGGATACTTATTCTATATAGTGACTTTGTTGAGCTGCCGATAATCGATACACATTCTAAGGGTTCCATCTTTCTTTTTCACAAACAACATTGGAGCGCCCCAATGGGATATGCTCGGCTGAATGAAACCCTTGTCAGTGAGATCTTTTAACTGCAGCTTCAACTCTTTGAGTTCAGTTGGAGACATTCTGTAAGGAGGAACTGAAATTGGTTTAGTATCGCGTTCTAAGTCGATATCAAAATCAATCTTTCGAGGGGGAGGGACTCAAGGCAAATCATCAGGAAATACATCTAGGAACTCATTCTACAGGCACTGAGTCTATGGAAGAAATGTCATGATCTAAATCATTAACACTCACAAGATGACAGAATAACCCCTTGGACACCATTTTATTGGCCTTAAGGTTCGAAATCAAGAGGTTAGGACGACTCGAGTTGTACCCCTCCCAGACTAGCTCCTCTTCATTAGGGAAACGAAATCTCACCACTCTACTACGACAGTCCAAGCAAGCATAACAACTGTGAAGCCAGTCCATGCCAAGAATAACATCAAAATCATGCATGGGTAACTCAACCAAGTCTGCACACATAGTCTTACCATTTATCACTATTGGGCAATCCTTGTATACTCTATCAGTTCTTACATTTTCTCCTAAAGGTGTACTAACCACTATAGGATCATGCAGAACTCAGGCAATATCTCAAAAGTGAGAGCAAGCAATGGAGTTTCAAAGGAAATAATAGACCCTGGATCAAGTAAAGCATAAACAGAAGTTGAGAATACTTGCAGCATACCTGTGACCACATCAGCGGACTTCTCCTGCTCTTCCCTGCCCTTCAGAGCATAGAACATGTTCCTCTTAGGAGGCTCGGCTGCTGCTGAACCCTATGGATTAGGCCTAGGCTGAGCATTACCTCCAACCTGACCTCTGTTCTGTGGCCAGTCTCTAACCATGTGCCCACTCTTACCGCAACAGAAGCAGGCATTAGTGCCCTATCTGCACTCTCCGCTGTGAGCTCGGCCACACTTAGTACAGTTCTTTTTAGGACGCTGCATCTCACCTCCATTGCCCTTCTTGGGCTCAGGTATTCCTCCTCTAGGTGTTGTACTCCTCTGAAAATTAGAGTTCCCAAAACTTTGTTGCCCCTTCTTGAACCTGGGCTTTTCACGAACGCCAAAATTGTTTCTGTGGCCTCCATGGCTGGGACCTGCCTGATCTTGAGGCTTAGGACTCCTAGCATCACAAATACCCCTCTTTTTGCGGTTGTCCTCTACCTTCTGGACATGCACCATCAACCTGGAGAGGTCCATATTATCATGGAGCATCACAGACCGACACTCCTCCTCCAGATCTCCATTGATTCCTGTGATGAACCTGCTCATCTCATCCCTGCTGTTAGACACAAGGGCAGTAGCATACCTGGATAATTTAACAAACTTCAGTACTCACCTTTTCCTTGTTGTTAGATACTAAGGAAAGTAGCATACTTGGATAGCTTAACAAATTTCAGGGAATACTCCCTGACTGTCATAGATCCCTGCTTAAGGTTGATGAACTCCTCAACCTTGGCCTCCCTAATTTCTCTGGGAAAGAATCTCTCCAGAAATGCTGTCATAAATAGCTCCCAAGTGGCTGGAACTCCGCCCAAAGCTCTGCTATCCTGCCACATCTTGCACCAAGTCTGTGCCACATCCTTGAGTTGATAGAAAGCCAGCTCAGCCTTCTCAGCATCTGTGGCCCCCATAGCCACCAGAATCTTATGTACCTCGTCCACAAACTCCTAGAGGTCCTCTGAAGTCTTAGACCCTGTGAAAATGGGAGGATTCATCCTCGTGAAGTCTCTCAGCCTCTCAGCCATGCTACGAACCGGTGGGTTCTCCCTCTGAACATCCTATCGGTTGACCTGAGCAGTCATAGCCTGGGCCTGCATAGTAATGGCATGTGCCATCTGGGCCAGAGATGCCCTCACCTCAGCATCAGTCAACCCAGCTGGATTAACTGGCATATCCACTCCTTCAACTGGAGCCTGGGGTGGAACCTGATTGTTCCCAGCAACTGCACCTCCTCTCCTCTGACCAATGGTTCTCCTAGTATTCATTCTCTGAAAACAATAAGAATTGATGTTAGACACGCTCATAACACAAATAAATTAGACATTAGGAAAAGCACGATAAGATCAGAAGAAGGGAAATTTTCCTACGCATCATGCAATCTCTAATCCAGGATAGTGGTGCACTTCACTACCATGACTTAGAAACTACTCAATGTAGTTGATGTGAACTTATTATTTTCAAAATGTAACCTAGTGATATGATATCAACTTTGTCACGACTGGAATCTAGACCCCAGACGAGACCGGCGTCGTTGACCTCTCAGAGGTCGCAGACAAGCCTACTTACGTCATTCTTACTTCATCTAGGTTAATTTTAGCGGAAAATTTGAAACTTTTTGTTTCTTAACATACTTATTAAACATTCTCATCATTACATAATTGTTCACCATCAACCATCTAATATTAATATCATCAAATGAAAGAAATAGTATAATATAGTAATAAAGATGTACTTGCCAAAATGGCACCAATACAATGTCTGAATAAAACAGGAAAGAAGCACTAGTGGAACATGCTCCACTAGCTCAACTCTAAAAATAATCTAGAATATAAATGGCAGCATCCTCGAAAGCATGAGGGCCTACCAAGTCCGGATGAATGCTCGACGTCCGGATAACTTCAGCGTCAACTTGTAGCTCTAGCGTCCACCTGTGCCTGCACCTAAAATTGTAGAGTTGTATAGGGTTAGTACATACTTGTACTAAGTATGGGTATATACAAGCACACACCAAGGACATGCATGAGAAAAGATAGCTCTTTCCTAACAACATGATTATGGAAAGTCAAGTCAGTGGACTTGCCAAATTGAGATTAGGAAAGTTAGTGAACCTTCTAAATTTGGATTAGAAAAGTCAGTGAGCTTTCCAAATTTGGATAAGGAAAGTCATGCCATGAGAGTAACATGCATCATCATAATTATCATACTGCACACAGCACATAACATCTTACACATAGCACATATCATATTGCATATAGCTTCTTTCATATCATTCATGCATATGCCATGAGACCTTGGAATCATGGACTTGACATTAAGACTTTCCAAAATGAGGGCTCAACATATGGGACCTCAACTAGGGAGTCTTCTAGCAAACACAAAGTCTGCTTCATTCATTCATACGTACTGCATTTCATTTCGTTCATAGGTCAATGTAAACACCAGCTATACCTAGGGTGTAGTTTAAGACTTTCATCGGGTTTGCTGTGCAATGATCAAGAATAACCTAGTGTCATTACCTGAGTCTCGCTCACCTCTTGATTATCCTATACTAACACCTTTGGTATCTTTCATTTCATTATGTGCTTCATTTGAGGCTGGCCTCATTCATTCATTGGGAACTTTAACTTTAACCGACATAGATCATGTGAGCATCACAAAATCCAGTGTCTCCCCAAAACCGAAAAGAGGTGGAATCACCGGCCAAGGTGACCCAAAAACATGCTAGCGTACATGGGAATTTAACCCCGCCAGATCCCTATATTGGCAGTATAGGTTCGAAGACCAGGATATATAAGGAGACCCATACCCGACAAGCCGGACAGTCTCATCTCATGAGAGTTACGTGAACCTCCGCCCTTCCCTAAAGAAGGCATCACCGCTCATAGCTAGTCTATCGGCTCTCAGTATAAAGTTCGATTACATTCAACTCATACGTCATGGAAGCTGACTTCTAGTATGAGGACATCATAGCTCATTAGATGATTTCTCATCTCATCATTAGTATTAAGTGTCTTAATCTCAATACTTTCATTAGAGTGTTCATAGAGACTGGTCTCTTCATTAACTTTACACTCTCATAGGTGAGTACGTTTTGGTAACATATACTTAGGCTCATTTGAGATTGTTCTCATCTTTTACATTAGCCTCATATCATGTTGTCACCACTTTCATTAACATTAGCACATTTCCTCTTCATAATTACTCACCCCATTTTACGTGAATGTTCATTTCATCATATGCCAATATACTTGGCCATTTGTGTGTTTCACACTCTTACTTAACCCTTCTAGGGTATCCTCATTTCATTACATAATAATCATTTTCATCGTATGCCAATGCACTAGACCATTTAGTGTGTTTTACACTCATACTTAACCCTTCTAGGGTTACATCATTTCATTACATACATCTTAGGTTCACTTCTTTAAGACGTATGCTAGACTTATGAGTCTATACAAACAAGCCATGAGGCTTCATTCATAATTCGTTAAGTGATTCATACATTCCTAAGATTATGTAGTACAAGACTTATGTATCTTGTATATATGCCAAGATCTTGATTTCGATCTAAGTAGGTGGCATTATTCTTGGATATTTTGTTCACGTATGACTTATGTATCAATACGGAAGTTTGGGCAAGGAAACCCAAGTTCTAATCACTTGGATAACATTTACATTTTTCATTGATTTTATTTTTAATCTCCATGATATTGGGACTCTAAATTGAACCCAAACATTAACATTGTATCATTGGTTTTCTACTTGGTTTTCCTCTTAACTTGGCCGAAGGGTTGTGGGTTCGAACCCCCACAACCCCTTTTTATTTTTCATTAACATCATATTGCCCCTTTTCGCCCAAACCAAGAGGTTGTGGAATCAAACCCCCACAGCCTCTTTTATTTATTCTTCATTTTCGCTGGGAATTGGGAGGTTGTGGGTTCTAACCCCCACAGCCTCCTTGTTTTTGCTTTTAATTTCGCTAGAGGCTGTGAGGTGGTGGGTTCGAACCCCCACAGCCTCCTATATTTTTTTATATTTAAATTTCGCTAGGCTAAGCGTTTTGTCAGTGAGGTTGTGGGATCGAGACCACACAGCCTCACTTATTTTCTTAATTATTTCGCCTTCTCCTTTCCAGCCTTGAGGTCGTGGGTTCGATTCCCACGCCTCACACTTTTTTTTCTCTTTAATTTCTTTTCTCTCATTCGCAGCCTGGAGGTCGTGGGTTCGATTCCACGCCTTCCATTTCTTTTTTAAATATATTGTTCTCTCCTTTCTCCTCCAGTAAACGAGTTCGATTCCCCCCAACCCCATTTTTCATTTCCTTTTCGCGAATTTACAGTAGCCAAGCGGGTTCGATTCTCCTTAACCCCCTTCACGTTTTTAGCCTCCTTAACATGTGAGGTCTTGGGTTCAATTCCCATTGACCTCACTTATTTTATTTTCATTTTAAAAACCCAGATTCTTAGCCTTATGTTTTACCGAAACTAGAGTACAACAAGCTGGAAATTTAATCCCAACTTTAGCTTCCTTTCATCAACCTTTTCATGTTACTTTCTTAGGGCATTTCACCAAGCATTTAGTGTATAGTTAGGTGTAGTTTAGGGGTTACATTAGTCAAGAGTTTTCACCCAAAATCAGTAACCTCACACCCCATATGAACATCACATTGTGTACAACTTTAGCACATAAAATACAAGGATTAACATGTCTTTACATATCTCCAAACAGTGACTAACTTCACTGCCACACGTGGGACACACACATCACTTTTACACATGATTTCGATCAACATAATCAATATTCACAAAGTTTCGAACATGCATACTTAAACATAAACATCACGAAAACACATTTCATCCCTACATTGTACCAGCAAACATACCCAACCTAAAATTCAATAGGAGCTAGTGACAGGGACATGCAACGGGGAACAAATCCTAGTTTTCGGAATGAATATCTTAAATCTTAAGGGGTCTCTTGGTAAAGGTACCAAGAGAGAGAAACCCATACCTTAATTTATGTTCAAACGTTGAAGTTGCTACCCAAATCATTCTCCAAAACCACGTCCACTCACCTAAAGTTTCACCAACAACTCGACGGAATCTCCCCTTGCCTTAACGTTTTTGATTAACTTGTTTTTCTTAGAGTTTATTCGTGAGTTCTTAAAGTGTGAAGAACTTTTGTTATGGCTTCTGTTCTTCACGTTAATTGGCAGAGAGAAATAAGAGAGTTTTTGAGCGTGAAGAGGTGATAGACGTGAGAGAGTGAAACGTGTGAAGTTGTTTAGGATTAGAGGATGACTTAGTCAATTTAGGACTCTCCTTAATAGTTAAAATCTGATTTAATTAATTATACATGAAAGGAACATCTTGCCCTTACAAAAATCATATTTTAATTGATAAGTAAATCATCAATTCGTTGCTTCCAATGGGGCTCGAACCCGAGTGACACCCTTTCGCGAAAACGGGTCACTTCGGGTCGACCCAACCCGAATTGATTCTTTAATTAAATAAATAAATTAATTAATTAATTCCTTAGGGTAATTAAAATATTATCCTTGGCCTGGAAAAGACCATTTTACCCCTGGACCCTCAAAACTCAATATTTCTTCTTTTTAAGACCGGTAAAGACTCTTTTGCTTAAATCTTCATTTTTGAGAGGCCTACATGGTTGGTTCCAACCTTTCCAAGCTCAATTAACTCCCCAAGTTAGTTGGATTGGCCGTAGTAAGGGTTCTGAGGTCTGGTTCTACGCGTATCAATCCGTGTGAACCTTGGTCTAAGCGCAAGCATTCTTGACACCTTAAGCATTTGTCTTATTCATTTTTAGGGTTATTACAGTTTATATTTGACAAATGGCTAGCACTCTGAAGTTTGTCAAACAAGTCATCAATCCTGGGAATGGGATACTTATTATTTATTGTGACCTTGTTCAACTGTCTATAGTCAATGCACATTCTGAGAGAACCATCTTTCTTCTTTACAAACAACACTGGTGCCTCCATGGAGAAATACTAGGTCTGATGAAACCCTTATCTAAAAGGTCTTTCAACTACTCTTTCAATTCCTTAAGTTATGCTGGAGCCAATCTGTAAAGTGGAATAGAAATAGACTGGGTATCTAGAAGGATATCAATTCCAAAGTCAATTTCCCTTTTGGGAGGAACTCCGGGAAGATCTTCTGGAAACACTTTTGGAAATTGACTACTGGAACTGAATCAAGAGTTGGGGTTTCAGAGCTAGAATCCTTAACCCGAACTAAATGATACAGATAATGCTTAGAGGTCATCTTTTTGGCCTTAAGGTAAGAAATGAATCGACCCATACGCACTAAGCTACTACCTTTCCATTCCAAGATTGGTTCATCTGGAAACTAAAAACTAACATTCCTAGTTCTACAATCGACTAAGGCATAAAATTAATGTAACCAATCCATGCCTAGAATGACATCGAAGTCTACCATTTATAACTCTACAAGATATGCTGAGGTGACTTTCTGAGAGACTGTGACAGGCAATTTCTATATACCCATCTAGCTATAACTAGGTCACCGACTGGAGTAGAGACTGAGAAAGATTTTGAGAGAGTCTCTGGAGTGACACTGAATTGGAATATTATGTTTGGAGTTACAAAAGAAAGAGTAGCCCATGGATGTAACAATGTATAAACATCAATGTCAAAGACTCGTAATGTTCCAGTGACTACATCAGGAGAACCTTCTTGATCCTGGCGAGCCTGAAGAGCATACAATCGGTTCTAGTGTTGACCGCCACCTATACCAGATGAGTTACCCTGCTGAGTCGGGGGACTTACTGGTGCTGATGAAGTTTTAGAATGATCTCTACCATTTCCACCTCCTTGACCCTGTCTAGAAGGACAATCCCTCAACCTGTGACCAAATTGACCGCACCCAAATCATCCTTTTTTTCCTATGAGACACTCGCTTGGATGGTTCTTACAACACTTAGGGAAGGTAGGTAAGTCTTGGTGATTGAGACATTTCCCTGAGACTTAGAGCCTGGTGCTCTAACCTTCTGATCATACCTGTTCTTGGAGGATGGAACACTAGCTGCCGAAGGGGATGTAGCAGAAAACCTTTGGTGACTCTGCGAGCGATTTTCACCACCTGATTTCTGCTGAGAATAGTCATTGTTCCCAGTCCTAGCCTTCTTATTCTCCTTAGCCTGTTCCCTAAGCTTAATACCCTCAACATACTTAGCATGAGTCATAAGCCTAGAGATGTTCATATCTCCCAGTAACATAGCATTTCGGCACTTAGTTTTCACCAAATCTGACACTCCATACAAGAAATTATTCATCTGAGCCCTGGAGTCAGAAACCATGTGAGGAGCATACCTGGAGAGTTGGTTAAACTTGAGTCCATACTCTTGGATTGTCATGTTACCCTACCTTAAGTTCATGAAGTCCTGGGCTTTTGCTTCTCTCAACTCTATTGGGAAAAACCTTTCAAGAAAGGTCTCACTAAAGCACTCCCACGAAATAGGAGTTGAATCTCTACCCCTATTATCCTTCCACTAAGTGTACCAGATATGAGAAACATCTTTCAGCTGGTATGATGCCAACTCAACCCGATCATTCCCAGTGACTTGCATCACCTCAAATATCTTCTTGATCTCGTCCAAGAAAATCTGAGGATCCTTACTAGTCTGCGATCCTAAGAACTCAGGAGGATTCATCCTAACAAAGTCACGGACCCTGGCTGCTGCTGATCCACCATTTACATTCATAGGAACTTGAACCCGCTGATTGTTCTAGTTAGCGACAATCTGAGCCAATATCTTAATGGAACTTAATAATTCAGCATTGGAGAGTTCCTGATATGGACTGGAGGAGCTGCATTTTCATTCCTTGCATTCGCATTCATTCCTGGCGTTATCTCTACGAGGAGGCATGATCTGAAACGTAGAACGTCTAGTAAGAATTGTTAGATCATACCTTACGCACGATAAGAGTAACAAAAAAGTTAACTTTTTCGTAGAAAACTTCATAGCCTCCATCTCATTAGATGTGGTGCACTTCACACCCCATAAAAAGGACTCTACTTAGTGCGGCTTTTCAGATATCCTAGGACACTTAAAACTAGTGCTCTGATACAAATTTTGTCATGCCCCGAGCTACCCCCAAGACGCGGACACGGGACCTAGGACCACAAGTGATCCCAAGCTAACCTTGTTGGCATGATCATGAGCATACTAAAGTATATTAACTGATGCGGAACCTAAATAATAATTTATAATGAAAATATGGGGAATACCCATGTGTTGAAACCGAGATAATATGAAAAATGATGAGCTTAATACAAAGAAATTATTAACTCAATACTAAGCTTAAACAAACTATGTGTGAAAATAGACTCTAAATTGACTAGAAATGCTGGGACATGCCCCAACTAAGTCTAGTAAAAAGTGAAACTAAAAGACTAAATACTAAAATGAAACTCATGACTATTGTCCTCGGAGAATGAGGACTCACCACTGAATCTGCTGAGTTGGAGATCGGCAATTGATCTAAGCGCGATCTGGATGTTGAGAACCTAAACCTACATCACGAGAAGATGGAGCGCGCGTATGCGTCAGTAATTGAAGGTACTGAGCATGTAGGATAGAATAAAGCTAAAACAAAACATAACTAAACAAGCACAAAATCAAGTATCGTAATCTAAATATTATATACTGAATGTTGAGGTAACTTAATGCAATGACCAATTTATAACATGCTGAAACTGAATACTGAATATACTGATACATGGTCAATTCAATAGAGTTTGAGTTAACTGTGGAAGCTACTAATAATCGATAATAAGACCACATGAGCTATATGTGGAGTCCGATGTATACGCCTCATTGAGAGGACCCAATATACTTTTCCAGAGGTATAAAGCATGCTGGCGTGATAACTAAACTGATTCCCACATAGGGGACTTACAACCTACTTGGCTAGTAGTTCTTGGACTATTTGGGTATGCTCAACCCTAGTCCAACTCGGTATTATGCTACTCCGAATGAATTAAGTGATTAAGACATTATGACCGAATTCTGTAAATAGTGGATAGCTCAAAACTGAACATGCAAACTAAGAGTGCAATAATTTATATGATAATTATGTGTTAATAATTGAGGCATGTATATATGAAGTAACTGAAATATCTAACCTAGCATGTGTAATTCATGAACTAAGGAAATACACAGGTAGGGTTCTGAAATTCATTCGATAAACTGAATAATAACTTTACAATCTGATTTGGAACATATAACTAATTAATTCATGAAGTTTTGTTGAAGTTATAGAAGCACTAGGTTTATTCATGATATGGGAATCAAGAATCTGACTGAAAACTAGGGATCTAATGGGTGAAAGGAACCCAATAGTGAAATCCCACGTACGTGGTGATAAAATCCATGGAGAAATATTTAGATTTCAGGGCTGGAACTGCTGGAACCTTGATGCGTTCTTGAACTAGGGTTCTTGACCTTTTTGTCCTTTTTTGCTTCTAATTTTCTAAATTTTGATTTATGATTTTGACTTAGGTAAGTTCTTGTTATGTTTCTAGGCTTAAACTGACTAAACTCCGATGATTTAGGGTCAAAACGACTTATATTAGGGTTCAAATAAAAAAGGAAAAGCCCAAAAGATCCCTGAGTTAGTTGCTGTCGGACCAAACGACAACCTAGATTGATGGGCCGTCGTTCAATCGACGGTCTCTCGTTCAGGTCCGTAGGTTGGGTTTGTTCGACGGGCCTTTACTAAAACGGGCATAACATTTTACTCGAAGGTCTGATTCTAGCAAGGTCAGTGGCTATGGAAAGATAATTCAATTATCTATCTTTTGGTAGGTCATGTGACACCTAATTGTGTGCTAAGAGTTATGACCATCTGAAGTTGAACGAACAACATTTTCCCCCTAACTGTCTGTTAATTTTCACCTACGGACCGTAGATCAAACGACGGTCCGTGCTCGTCAATCTTGGTTCTTGTCAGAGGCTGGTGTAAAGTGGGTATTTATTGACGGACATAGACTACGGACGGTAGTCTGGCTTACGGACCGTAGGTCTGTCCGTTAATCGAGACTTAGCAAATTTTTCTAAACTGAGTTTTGGGAGAATTTCAGTCACAAACGACGGATGTGGAGTACATGCCGTAGATCAGACTACGGTCCGTTGATAGTGATCATCGATTGCACCTCTATATTTTTGAAAAAAATGATTTTTAATGTGTTTTGGATACGGGGTGTTACATTATTTCCCCCTTGAGAACATTCGTCCTCGAATGAAGACTAAACTATCTGAAATAGAGGGACAGATCTGCAATCCCTATTACTAAACACTGAGGATTGAGTTTCTGACTTGATTAAGTTCGAAGAACATGCAAATACACTGAAAATGAAAGTACAAACTAAGGGAACATGATTCTAAGGCTGAATTTACTCATGTATAACTAAAAAGTTGAAGTGGAACTATTACCTCAATCTGGAGTGGAATCGGAAGGAAAGAGGTGAGGATACTTGGCTTTCATGGCTGTTTCTGCTTCCCAAGTAGCTCCCTCTATGGACTGACTCCACCACAAAACTTTGACTGAAGCGACTTCTTTGTTTCTCAACCTCCTAACCTGATGGTCAAAAATCTCAACTGGTACATCCTCATAAGTAAGACTATCCTTCACCGCCACACTCTCTAATGGCACTACAGAGACTGGGTTACCCACACACTTCTTCAAGAGTGAGATGTGGAAGACAGGATGCACTGCTGCTAATTTTACTGGCAACTCTAACTCAGATGCCACCTTGCCAATCCTTTTCAAGATCTTGTAAGGGCCTACATATCTAGGACTGAGCTTCCCTTTCTTGCCAAATCTCATCACCCCCTTTCATTGGTGACACTTTCGGAAAAACCCAATAATTAACTAGGAACTCTAGTTCCCCCTTCTCCTTACATTTGCTTAATATTTCTCACGATTTTGGTTTGTCTTAAGTCTATCTCTAATGAGTATAACTTTCTCCATAGCATCAAGGACTGAATCTGGCCCTATCAAAGCTGCCTCACCTACTTCAAACCAAACAATAGGATATCTACATCTACGTCCATACAAAGCCTCATAAAGGGCCATCTGAATGCTGGAATGGTAGCTATTGTTGTGGGAGAACTCAATCAGAGGAAGGTGATCATCCTAACTACCCTTTAAATTGATCGCACTAGCTCTCAACATATCCTCTAGGGTCTAAATGGTACGCTCTGCTTGTCCATCCGTCTGCGGATGAAATGATGCGCTAAGGTTACTTGAGTACCAAGACCCTTCTGAAACGACTTCCAGAAATGAGAGATAATTGAGGACCTCTATCTGAGATGATAGACAAAGGAACCCCATGCATTCTCACAATTTCATTAATGTAAAGCTTGGCATAGTCCACTGCCAAATATGTAGTCTTGATCGCCAAAAAGAGAGACGACTTAGTCATCCTATCAACTATCACCCAAATGGAGTCATCATATCTGCGAGTATGCGGTAACCTGTGATGAAATCCATATTGATCACTTCCCACTTTCAAGTAGGAATGCCGATCTCTTGATTCATACCCCCTGGTTTCTGATGTTCTACCTTGACTTGCTGGCAATTTGGGCACTTACTAAAAAAATCTGCTATATCCCTTTTCATGCCATTCCACCAATAGACTTCTCGCAGATCATGGTACATCTTAGTGGCACCTGGATGAATTGAATATCTGGAGTTATGGGTTTCCGCAAGGATATGCTGTCTCAACTTGCCCACATTAGGAACACACAATCTACCCTGGTAGCAAAGTACACCATCTCCCCCTTGGGATAAAACCTCCACTACCAAAGAAGATCTGCCCCATTCTGATCTGTTACAACATTGGCTGATATGTTCATAAGGCGAACTCTTAAGTGAGGAAGCCTGTGAATATCCTTCACTAGCTCCCTCTTTTCTTCCTCAATATGGGCTACACTACACATTGATAGTCTACTAAGAGCATCTGCTACTACATTTGCCTTACCAGGATGATAATGCACACTCATATCATAATCCTTAAGGAACTCAAGCCATCTCCTCTGGCGAAAATTCAACTCTTTCTGAGTAAACACATACTGAAGGCTCTTATGGTCAGTGAACACATCTACATGAACACCATACAAGTAGTGTCTCCAGATCTTGAGTGCAAACACCACTGCTACAAGCTCGAGGTCATGAGTTAGATAAATCTTCTCATGCACCTTAAGCATTCTAGAAGCATAAGCTATAACCTTATCTCACTGCATCAACACACAACCTAGGCCTACTCTGGATGCATCACAATAGATCACAGAGCCATCTGAACCCTCTGGTAGAGTCAAGACAGGAGCTGTAGTCAATCTAGTTTTCAAATCTTCAAAGCTTTTCTCACAATCATCTGACCATTTAAACTTTACCATCTTCTAAGTCAACCTAGTATATGGTGAGTCTATGGATGAAAATCCTTCCAAGAACCTTCTGTAATAACCCGCTAGACCTAAGAAAATTCAGATATAGCAGAGGTAGGTCTGGGCGATTGTTTCACTGCTTCTATTTTTTGTGAATCCACTCGGATCCCTTCGCTAGATACAATGTAACCAAGGAAAGCAATGGATTGCAACCAGAAATCACATTTGCTAAATTTAGCAAATAATTGGAGATCTTTGAGAGTCTGTAGAACAATTCTCAAATGACTCGCATGTTCTTCCTCATTCCTAGAGAAAATAAGGATATCATCAATAAAGATGATAAGGAACAAGTCCAAGTAGTGCTTAAGCACCCTGTTTATCAAATACATAAAAGTTGCAAGAGTATTGGTTAGTCCAAACGATGTAACAACAAATTTATAATGACCATACCGAGTTCTGAATGTTATTTTTGGAATGTCACTATCTCTGACTCTAAGCTGATGATAACCACATCTGAGGTCTATCTTTGAGAAATGGCTAGAACCCAGAAGTTTGTCAAACAAGTCATCAATCCTGCGAATGGTATACTTATTATTGATTGTGACCTTGTTCAATTGTCTATAGTCAATACACATTGTAAGAGAACCATTTTTCTTCTTTACGAACAACACTGGTGCACCCCATGGAGAAATACTAGGTCTGATAAAACCCTTATCTAGAAGGTCTTTAAACTTTTCATTCAATTCCTTAAGCTCTACTCGAGCCATTCTGTAAGGAGGAATATAAATAGGATGCATCTAGAAGGAGATTAATTCCAGAGTCGATTTCCCTTTCGGGAGAAACTTCGGGAAGATCTTCTGGAAACACTTCTGGAAACTCACTGAAAACTGGAACTGACTCAATAGTTGGGGTTTTAGAGCTATAATCTTTAACCCGAACTAGATGATAGAGATAACCCTTAGAGATCATCTTTCTGGCCTTAAGGTAAGAAATGAATCGACACATAGGCGCTAAGCTACTACCATTCCATTCTAAGATTGGTTCATCTAGAAACTGAAAACGAACAATCCTAGTTCTACAATAGACTGAGGCATAACATTAATGTAACCAACACATGCCTAGAATGACATAGAAGTCTACCATTTATAACTCTACAAGATCTGCTGAGGTGACATTCTGAGAGATTGTGATAGGGTAATTTCTCGATACCCGTCTAGCTATTACTGGGTCACCGACTGGAGTAAAGACTGAGAAAGGTTTTGAGAGAGTCTCTGGACTGACAGTGAATTGGAATGATATGTAAGGAGTTACAAAAGAAAGAGTAGCTCCTGGTTCTAACAATGTATAAACATCAAGGTCAAAGACTCGTAACGTACCAGTGACTACATCAAGAGAATCTTCGTGATACTGGTGATCCTGAAGAGCATACAATCTGTTTTGGTGCTAACCGCCACCTGTACCATATGAGTTACCTTGTTGAGTCGGGAGACTTACTAGTGCTGATGAAGTTGTAGACTGATCTCTACCATTTCAACTTGCTTGACCCTGTCTAGAAGGACAATCCATCAACCTGTGACCAAACTGACCGCACCCAAAGCATCCTTCTTTTCTTGTGAGACACTCGCCCGTATGGTTGTTACAATACTTAGGGGGTAAGTCTTAGTGCTTGAAACACTTCCCTGAGACTTAGAGACTGGTGCTCTAACCTTCAGGTCATACCTATTCTTTGATGATGGAACACTAGCTGCCAAAGGGGATGGAGTTGAAAACTTTTGGTGACTCTGCAAGCGATTTACACCACCCGATTTCTACTGAGAATAGTCATAGTTCCCAGGCCTATCCTTCTTATTCTCCTTAGCTTGTTCACTTATCTTATAACCCTCAACGTGTTGATCATGATTCATAAGCCTAGAAATGTTCATATCTCCCAGTAACATATTTCACTAAATCTGACACTCCATACAATAACTTATTCATATGAGCCCTGGAGTCAGTAGACATGTGAGGAGCATACCTGGAGAGTTGGCTAAACTTGAGTCCATACTCTTGGACTGTCATGTTACCATGCCTTAAGTTCATGAATTCCTGGGCTTTTGTTTCTCTCAATTTTATTGGGAAAAAACTGTCCAGAAAGGTACTAAAGCACTCCCAAGTAATAGGATCTACATTTGTACCCCTATTATCCTTCCACTTAGTGTACCAGATATGAGCAACCTCTTTCAGCTGGTATGAGGCCAACTCAACGCAATCGTTCCCAGTTATTTGCATAACCTTAAATATCTTCTTGATCTCTTCCAAACAATTTTGAGGATCCTCACTATTCTGCGATCGTAAAAACTCAGGCGGATTCATCCTAACAAAGTCACGTACCCTGGTTGCTGCTGATCCACCATTTACATTCATAGGAACTTGAACCCACTGATTGTTCTAGTTAGCGACACCCTGATCCAACATCTGAATGGTACTTTTGAATTCAGCATTGGAGACTTCTTGATCTGGGGATGCAGGAGTTGTGTTTGCATTCCTTGCATTCGCATTCCTAGCGTTATCTCTACGAGGAGGCATGATCTGAAACATAGAACGTCAAGTTAGAATGGAATTAGATCATACCTTACGCACGATAAGAGTAACAAGAAAGTAAAGTTTTTCCTAGAACACTTCATAGCCTCCCTCTTATTAAATCTGGTGCACTTCACACCCATAAAAAGGACTCTACTTAGTGCGGCTTTTTAGACATCCTAGGACACTTAAACCTAGTGCTCTGATACCAAGTTTGTCACTCCACGAGCTACCCCCGAGATGCGGACATGTGACCTAGGACCACAAGTGATCCCAAGCTAACCCTGCTAGCATGATCATGAGCATACTAAAGAATATAAACTGATGCAGAACCTAAATCATAATTTATAATGAAAAGATGGGGAATACCCATATGCTAAAACTGAGATAATATGAAAATTGATGAGTTTAATACAAAGAAGTTATTAACTCAATACTAAGCTGAAACTAACTATATCTGAAAATAGCCTCTAAATTGACTAGAAATGTTGGGACAGGCCCCAACTAAGTCTAGTAAAAACTTAAACTAAAAGACTAAATACTAAAAAGAAACTCATGACTATTGTCCTCGAAGAATGAGGACTCACCACTGAATCTGCTAAACTGGAGATCGAAAATTGATCTAAGCATGATCTGGATGCTGAGAACCTCAACATACATCATGAGAAGATGTAGCGCACGTATGCGTCAGTACTTGAAAGGTACTGAGCATGTAGGATAGAATAAAGCTGAAACAAAACATAACTGAACAAGCACAAAAGCAAGTATAATAATCTGAACATGATATATAGAATTCTTAGATAACTGAATGCAATGACCAATTTAAAACATGCTAAAACTGAATACTGAATATACTGACAATTGGTCATTGTAAGAGAGTCTTACTTAACTGTGAGAGTTACTAATAACCGATAATAAAACCACATGAGCTAAATATGGAGTTCAAAGTATACGCCCCACCAAAGAGGACCCAATATACCCTGCCAAAGGCATAAAGGTGTAACACCCCATAGCCAAAATATACCAAAAATTAGTTTTTCAGAAAAATCTGCAAGTGCAACGGACGTGAAAAATAACGGACCGTATCCTGACCCACGGTTCGTCCTGCACAACCGTCGATGGGATCAGAGACTCCCAAGAACTCAGCCGAGGTAAATTGTCTAAATTTTGGTCGACGGACAGACCTACGGTCCGTAGGTCAGACAACGGTCCGTAGTCAGTGACCGTCGATCGAGACCCCCTTCAGCCACTCTCTGATGAGGACCACGGGTGACCAGCACGGTTCGTAAGTGGACCCATGGTCCGTTGGTCTGACCGTAGGTGGGAACTAGCAGACAGTTAGGGGGGAAATACAGTTGGGTCAACTTCAAATGATCATAACTCTTAGGACAAAATGAATTACGTGTGCCATGATATACCAAAAAATAGATAATTGAATTAGCTTTTCATAGACACTAACCTCGCTAAAATCAGATCTCCAAGTACAAAGTTATACCCATTTTAGTAAAGGCCTATTGGACAGGCCCAATCTACGGACCAAACGACGGACCGTCGATTGAACGACGGATCGCCTGTCCAGGTCATCGTTTGGTCCAACAGCAACTTACCCAGGGGTCTTTTGGTCTTTTCTCACTTCGTTTAAACTCTAAGATACATCTTTTTGACCCTAAATCATCAGATTTTACTTAGTTTAAGCCTAGAATCATAACTAAAACTTACCTAAGTCAAATCATAAATCACATGTTAGAAATTTAGAAGCAAGAAAGGAGAAAAAAAGTTCAAGAGCCCTAGTCAAGAACGCAACAAGGTTCCAGCAGTTCCAGCCCTAAAACCTAAGTATTTTTCCGTGAAGTTCATCACAAAGTATGTGGGATTTACTAGTGGGTTCCTTTCACCCATTGGGTCCTTAGTTTTCAGTCAGTTCTTGATTCTCTTATTATGATTAAGCCTAGGGTTTCTAGAACTTTGATAGAACTTGATGAACTTAGTAAATATATGTTCCAAATCAGATTGTAAAGTTATTATTCAGATTATCACATGAAGTTCAAAACCCTAGCTTTATATTTCTTTAGTTCTTGAATTATACATTCTAGGTCAGATATTTCAGTTACTTCAGATATACATGCCTCAGTTATCAATTAATCATTATCAGATTAAATGTTCTATTCTCAGTTTGCATGTTCAGTTTTTAGCTATCCAGTATTTTACAGAAATTCAGACATAATCAGTTAACTACATAAATCAATGGGAGTAGCATAATACCGAGTTGGACTAGGGTTTAGCATACCCAACTAGTCCCAGAACTACTAGCCAAGTAGGTTGTAAATCCCTTCTGTGGGAAATTAGTTTAGTGATCACGCCAGCATGCCTTTATACATTTGGCAGGGTATATTGGGTCCTCTCGATGGGGCGTATACATCGGACTCCACATTTAGCTCATGTGGTTTTATTATCGATTATTAGTAACTCCCACAGTTCAGTAAGACTCTCTTGCATTGACCAATTGTCAGTATAGTCAGTATTCAATTTCAGCATGTTATAAATTGGTCATTGCATTCAGTTATCTCAGAATTCTCTATATCATGTTAAGATTATTATACTTGCTTTTGTGCTTGTTCAGTTATGTTTTGTTTCAGCTTTATTTTATCCTACATGCTCAGTACCTTTCAAGTACTGACGCATACGTGCTCTACATCTTCTCGTGATGTAGGTTCAGGTTCTCAGCATCCAGATCACTCGATTTTCGATCTCTAGTTCAGCAGATTCAGTGGTGAGTCCTCATTCTCCGAGGACAATAGTTATGAGTTTATGTTCAGTATTTAGTCTGATAGTTCTTGTTTTTGCTAGATTTAGTTGGCGCTTGTCCCAGTATTTCTAGTCCAGTTTAGAGGCTATTTTTCAGACATAGTTAGTTCAGCTTAGTGTTTAGTTAATATTTTCTTTGTATTAAACTCATTATTTTTCATATATCTCAGATTTAGCATATGGGTATTCCCTATCTTTTCATTTTAAGTATGATTTAGCTTTCGCAACAGTTTATTATTCTTTAGTATGCTCATGAGCATGCCAGCAGGGTTAGCTTGGGATCACTTGTGGTCCTAGGTTCCGTGTCCGCGTCTCGGGGGTAGGTCGGGGCGTGACAAAAGGCATGCTGTCGTGATCACTAAACAGATGCCCACAGAGGGGACTTACAACCTACTTGGCTGGTAGTTCTGGGACTATTTGGATACGCTGAACTCTAGTCCAACTTGGTATTATGCTACTCCCAATGAATTAAGTGATTAAGACATTATGACTGAATTTCTGTAAATACTAGATAGCTCAAAATGGAACATGCAAACTAAGAGTGCAATAATTAATTTGATAATTATGCGTTAATAACTGAGGCATGTATCTCTGAAGTAACTGAAATATCTAACCTAGCAT